>SJXQ01013201.1:1904-34581 GCA_006408695.1 Aepyceros melampus
GAGAAGACTCTTGAGAGTCCCTTGGACTGCAAGGAGATCCAACCAGTCCATTCTGAAGGAGATCAACCCTGGGATTTCTTTGGAAGGAATGATGCTGAAGCTGAGACTCTGGTACTTTGGCCACCTCATGTGAAGAGTTGACTCATTGGAAAAGACTCTGATGCTGGGAGAGATTGGGGGCAGGAGGAGAAGGGGACAACAGAGGATGAGATGGTTGGATGGCATCACTGACTCGGTGGACATGAATCTGAGTGAACTCCAGGAGTTGGTGATGGACAGGGAGGCCTGGCGTGCTGCGATTCATGGGGTCGCAAAGAGTCGGAAACGACTGAGCGACTGAACTGAACTGATGGTAAGTGTACATTTAACTCAAAGGGCTTATATTTTTAAAATAAGAAAAACAAAATAAATATTTCTTTATCTTATTTTGGACTATACGGATTCTCTCACTGCTTCTACTTTCTCATCTCAGCTAGGAAAGTTTTGAATTAAATAAGAAAGTGGTGTCAGGGACATCCTCTTCCATTGTTCCCATCCCCAGGCAGAATTGCTTGGAATGGGTGATCTGCTGTCACTGCTGCTGCTGCTAAGTCGCTTCAGTCGTGTCCGACTCTGTGCAACTCCATAGACGGCAGCCCAGTAGGCTCCTCTGTCCCTGGGATTCTCCAGGCAGGAATACTGGAGTGGGTTGGCATTTCCTTCTCCAATGCATGAAAGTGAAAAGTGAAAGTGAAGTTGCTCCGTCATGTCTGACTCTTAGCGACCCCATGGACTGCAGCCTACCAGGCTCCTCCATTCACGGGATTTTCCAGGCAAGAGTGATCAGACTTCATCAATTCCCTTCTCACTTGCACTTTGCCAAGAAAAAGCTGATGTCTCTTAAGTTCAGAACCAGAAACAGCTGTATCTCTGGTTCTTTGGGTAATGTGTCTTTGATTTTTTTTTTTTTTTTTTTGAGAAGATGTTTATAGAAAATGGCCTGTGGTATTGGCAGTTGTGAGAACAGATCTAACTTCTTCTTGGAACTGCTATAAATTTTTAAAACAAACCAAACCCTAACATCACAATATGGCTATGTGAGGTACCTCCAAGCCAAATCCATTAGATTGGGAATTAAATATTTATTATGATCTGAATGAGACAGCGACAAAGAAAGGACTTTAGAGTCCTTAAAGTTGTACTACCAAAACTTTGAATGTTTATTTTCCTACAATCAGTTGGGGATTTAATCTCTGATTTAAATGTTTGGTTTAATTTAATAAGGTCTCAACATGATCATCAAGGAAGAAAAAGTAACAGAATTCACTAAAGAAAAAGGAAATCTTTTCAAGGTTAAAAGTAAAGACTTATTTTGCTAATAAGCCTTCCTAACCCATGTTTAAGGTAGAGAAAGCTATAAAGCTATTTCTTAGGCTTAAGAATTGTTTATAATATTCACGATCCCTCCTCTTAGCAGCTAGTAAGTGATATCCCCCAAATTTTAGAAATTCACAACCAAAGACAAAATTTTGAAAGCACATTGGTGAAATTTTTACTTTTCTCAAAAACTTAAATAATTTAAATTAGAACAATAAAGAACTCTGTAATGAAAGGAACAAAGATCTAGAAGCTGAGAGGCTGAAATTCTAGTCTTGCCTCTGTCACAGGCTAGTTAATGGAAAATAGGCTAGATGATCTCTAAGCTTCATTTCAACTCTAACCTTTTCTGAATTCCATTGTCTAGTTTTCAGTACACATGTAAATAATAGACTACATGTATTTGTATAAACAACCTTTTCATCAGAGTGTTTTAACTCCCTTCAAAGTAATCCTGGAGATGGGCAGAGCATGAAATTCGAAGCATTTGTTAAATTCTTTTCTAGTATAGAGTTACTCTTCATCTTACAAGAATTATAATACTAAATGTCTTCATTAATTTTTTTTAGTTACAATGTGATGAAAAATTTACATTACCTTTTACATCTTTATTTTTAGGTAGATTTATGTCTCCTTATTGTAAGGTTAAGCATTCACATGACACTTTGATGTTTACTAAGTGGTTAAGTATCATATGCAAGTCAGTTCTCATGGGAGACATTTTAAAGGCTGTCTGGATTATTTAAATGGAAAGAAATTGCTTCGGGAAGAAAGTGTGTACAAATGGAGTTCACTTTGAAGGGAATATATGGCACCTTAATCTGAAACCATCATGAGAAGCTGAGAGGGGTACCACTATTGTCAGAGCAAGCTTCCTGCAGAGTGCATGGCCTCCGTTCCTAAGGGATAACTGAGGTCGCCTCTTAGGTGTTTTCCTTTCATATAGTCAGGATTACCATTTTGACAACTTTTCCATGCATCACATATTTTTTAATATTTGTGTTTTCTGTATTTGACACCTCTCTTCCCACACAATACCCCACAGTGAGGTACATACATCATGAGAAGCTGAGAGGGGTACCACTATTGTCAGAGCAAGCTTCCTGCAGAGTGCATGGCCTCCGTTCCTAAGGGATAACTGAGGTCGCCTCTTAGGTGTTTTCCTTTCATATAGTCAGGATTACCATTTTGACAACTTTTCCATGCATCACATATTTTTTAATATTTGTGTTTTCTGTATTTGACACCTCTCTTCCCACACAATACCCCACAGTGAGGTACATCCTTTATTCAAATCATAAAATCATCTGCTTTTCAACTGGGGAAAAACCTATTAGAGTGGACAGTTCTGATGTTAGCCTAATAGTGGGACCCACAGTAACTGTCTTGGTGTGAAGATTTTTTTAAGGCCCCTAATTCACGTAAGGGACAAATGCAAATAAACAATAAGGTCATCTGCAAATTATATTCGCCATGAAAATGGAACCTTGACTTCTCTGACTTAAGTGATTAAAATATCAGATTTGATTGTCACAGTGGCTTATCTTTCTGCATTTTAATATGCATAGTTGACAAAACAAAAGGCACTGTCCTTGTAAGTTGAAGAAAATCCAAACATATTGGCTGCAGGCATATAATGCACCATAGTTTAAAAACTGTGATGTTCAGAATGAGTAGAGATAATTATATTGTTAAAATGACCAAAGAAAACAAATTACCCTACCATTGCTATAAAGGTAACATTATCACCTGAGTCCAGAAGTAAAATTTACCCACAGGGCTTCTTCTTGATATAACATTGCTAATCATGATGCCATGAAGTGTCACAGCATAGTGTCCATGAATGCCTAGAGTCATAGGCTTATCTTGAAAAGGGAATTTCAAGCACACATAAGAATGTTTTTTAGACTACATTGTTTCTCAGTTGAAAAAAGAAATGGTTTCTTTGGTCAAAAGATTTAAATGAACAAATGTAGACAATTCTTTTTACCTGGCAATATCATCAGATCTCTAACCCACTTTGGATAATAGTGTGTTTCCGTAACAGAAGAATTGTTAGTAAGAAACTGACCTATACCGAGAAAAGGCTAGAATTCCTACCAGACATCATACTATAGAACTAGGCCATTTCTTCACATTTACAAATACATCTTTGAGGGGAGGAATTAGCTTGCTGAGATGGGGATGTGTTGGATCCTAGATAGCAAGATGTTTCTTTCTGTTTTTCTGGGAGGCATCTTCCAGAAGAGGTATGCTGGGTGACCCGTCTTCTCTTCGCGTAGACCTTGGCTCTCACCTTGCATGTGGACGCCCCACCCCTGTCTCCCCAGCAGCAGGTGTGTCCTGCCCAGCGATGCTGGGCTTCCTCGTGGTCTGCTTGCTATCAGTAGAGCTGCTTTCCATGCCAGTCATGCTGGCTCATCTTCTTTGCCTCCTTTTCTCCATGGTTCAGCCCTCATCTCCCACCTTCTTCTTTCGCTTATTATTCAGCATACATTGAAATGTTTTGCCACGTGTCCATAGCACTGTGGGCAAAAAAAGTTTGGAACCATCTTCATTGCCCACTATTCCACACCTAAAATGGTGTTCTCTATTCTTTCCCAAGTCTTCCCCAAAATGGATATTTGCATGGTCAATCTTGATATGAGTTGAACATTTTAAAACAAATCATCTATGTTAGCTATAGCCTGATTATTGTGCCCTGGGATTTTGAACAGAGCCAATCTAGAGGCCTCTTGGCTATTGGTACTATGTTGGGTTTACGGGTGCGATTTGGGGTACATTTTAAAAGGAGATAATAAAAGTAGAATTCCTCCTTTCACTCCCACAGAGATACCCAGTGACTGGAGAATATTCGCTATCCTTAAGGAAATTTTTCTATGGGATATATTCCAAGAATACACAGAAGAACTGTACAAAAAAGATCTTCACGACCCAGAGAATCATGATGATGTGATGACTAATCTAGAGCCAGACATCTTGGAATGTGAAGTCAAGTGGGCCTTAGAAAGCATCACTACGAACAAAGCTAGTGGAGGTGATGGAATTCCAGTTGAGCTGTTTCAAATCCTGAAAGATGATGCTGTGAAAGTGCTGCACTCAATATGCCAGCAAATTTGGAAAACTCAGCAGTGGCCACAGGACTGGAAAAGGTCAGTTTTCATTCCAATTCCAAAGAAAGGCAATGCCAAAGAATGCTCAAACTACCGCACAATTGCACTCATCTCACATGCTAGTAAAGTAATGCTCAAAATTCTCCAAGCCAGACTTCAGCAATATGTGAACCGTGAACTCCCTGATGTTCAAGCTGGTTTTAGAAAAGGCAGAGGAACCAGAGATCAAATTGCCAACATCCGCTGGATCATGGAAAAAGCAAGAGAGTTCCAGAAAAACATCTATTTCTGCTTTATTGACTATGCCAAAGCCTTTGACTGTGTGGATCACAATAAACTGTGGAAAATTCTGAAAGAGATGGGAATACCAGACCACCTGACCTGCCTCTTGAGAAATCTGTATGCAGGTCAGGAAGCAACAGTTAGAACTGGACATGGAACAACAGACTGGTTCCAAATAGGAAAAGGAGTACGTCAAGGCTGTATATTGTCACCCTGCTTATTTAACTTATATGCAGAGTACATCATGAGAAACGCTGGACTGGAAGAAACACAAGCTGGAATCAAGATTGCTGGGAGAAATATCAATAACCTCAGATATGCAGATGACACCACCCTTATGGCAGAAAGTGAAGAGGAACTAAAAAGCCTCTTGATGAAAGTGAAAGAGGAGAGTGAAAAAGTTGGCTTAAAGCTCAACATTCAGAAAACGAAGATCATGGCATCTGGTCCCATCACTTCATGGGAAATAGATGGGGAAACAGTAGAAACAGTGTCAGACTTTATTTTTTTGGGCTCCAAAATCACTGCAGATGGTGACTGCAGCCATGAAATTAAAAGGCGCTTACTCCTTGGAAGAAAAGTTATGACCAACCTAGATAGTATATTCAAAAGCAGAGACATTACTTTGCCGACTAAGGTCCGTCTAGTCAAGGCTATGGTTTTTCCTGTGGTCATGTATGGATGTGAGAGTTGGACTGTGAAGAAGGCTGAGCGCCGAAGAATTGATGCTTTTGAACTGTGGTGTTGGAGAAGACTCTTGAGAGTCCCTTGGACTGCAAGGAGATCCAACCAGTCCATTCTGAAGGAGATCAGCCCTGGGATTTCTTTGGAAGGAATGATGCTAAAGCTGAAACTCCAGTACTTTGGCCACCTCATGCGAAGAGTTGACTCATTGGAAAAGACTCTGATGCTGGGAGGGATTGGGGGCAGGAGGAGAAGGGGACGACAGAGGATGAAATGGCTGGATGGCATCACCGACTCAATAGACATGGTTGAGTGGACACCAGGAGTTGGTGATGGACAGGGAGGCCTGGCCTGCTGCAGTCCATGGGGTTGCAAAGAGTCGGACATGACTGAGTGACTGAATTGAACTGAACTGAATCTCTTGGTGTTTATTTATTTTTTAACTTCCACAATCCCTCAATTCTGCTAGTTTATTAAAACAGATACATTGATCAATATATTCCTTTCACGAAAAAGTTTCGTTTCAGTTCAGTTCAGTTCAGTCACTCAGTCATGTCCGACTCTTTGTGACCCTATGGACTGCAGCACACCAAGCCTCCCTGGCCATCACCAACCCCCAGAGTTTACTCAAACCCATGTCCATTGAGTCGGTGATGCCATCACGAAAAAGTTTACACCTCAGAAAATATATAATTATAATTTATGGTAACATAAGCCCTTTCTACCTCTTGTTGGCAGAGCTTCGCCTTCACTTGGGGCTCTTCTTACAAGTCGCAATAAATGATAGCACATGGCTAAAAAGCACTACCAATATCCTAGATGGAAATGAAAATGCAAAAGGAATGAGAAACACAAGAAACTGAACATTTCATCCGCAGGCCTAGCCGAACACCTATGTCTTATGCCAGATCCCACACAGTGTGAATGATTACAGCAGAAAGAGACACAAGGATAAACATAACCATAAAACTCAAAACTCAAACCTTTGATGAGTCAGTCTTAGACTCATCAAAGATCAGAGCTCTGATTCCTGCCTGTATTTCCCCTTCCCCTTCTTCCGTGTCCAGGGCTTCCCTCCGCCCCCCGCCACCTGCCCTCTCTCTCAGCCTGTCCTTCTGACTACCTCACCAATGTGGCTCGAAACCCAGGCTCCCCACCGCCCACCCACAATGAAATGGGCAGTGTGGCCTCAGGCTCTGTGACTGTGCTGGCAGAGGATAAGGTAGTGGTGAGGTCATCACCGTTAGAAACAAGATATCTGTGGCAAAGCCTCCTAGCCACGTTTGCCAAAGTACAGTCTCCCCTTTCTCCTTAGGAACACAACTCTAATTTTTAGCTGGGCACGTTGCCACCTGAAATAAACAAGTGCATTTTTCAGCATTCTTAGCAACTAAATATGTCTCTCAATGTAAAGCCATAGTCCTTCCAAAGGCTTTAAAAGTAAGTTGTGAATAAGATGTAACCAATAAACTATACACAGAATTATTTGTGGAAGGGCAAGGATTGCTGTTCATAAGGAACTGACTCAATTGAGAGTTTCTTTTTGCCCACCCTCCTGCTGGGAGTATGAAATATGAACATCCTATCCAGGGCTCCAGCCATCTACCTTGTGCCATGAAATATCCTTAAGGAGTGATGCTAAGCATAAATTTCTGAGCTAGGAGCCTGATGGCACACCATGGGGTCACACAGTAGCAGCCTTGGATACTTTGGCTTCATATTTCCTCTGTGCAGAGAGATTCTAAGTCCTTGTAATTTCAGTTATATTGATATCTGAGAAAAGACTGTTCTAGAAGAGAGGACAGTGAAAACAAGGGTCTCGATGCTGGAGTGTGTCTTTGCAAGTTTAAGGAGAATTGAAGTGGCTGATGTGGCTGGAACAGAGTGAACAAGGGGGTAAGTAGGAGATGAGATCACAGTGGTACTGGAAGGCACTCCATGCAGTCTTAAAGGCCTTCAGAAGGACATCAGCTATTACACAGAGAGATGTTGGGAGCTGTTGCAGAGTTTGGATCAGAGTTTGGATTAACATGATATGATTAATGTTTCAATAATATCTATCTGGTAATTGTATTAATACATAAAAATATATAGACGCAGAGAAACCCATTAAGAAGCTATGACATAATCCAGATAGAATAACATGGTGGCTTGAACCAGCACAATATTAGTAAAGGTGGTGAAAAGAGGTTAGATATCTGGTATTTTATGAATACAGAGCCAACAAGATTTCCAGATAGATGTGACAGAAAGAGAAAAATCAAGGGTACCTCCAAAGATTTGGGCCTCAGCAACTGGAAGGTTGGAGTTGCCATCAACTTAGATGAGGAAGACTATAGCTAGAGCTGGCTTGTTGACAAGGTAATTAAAATCATCCCCCCTTCCCCTAAAATCTGCTCCTTTGCTTCTGGTGCTTAGCTCACAAAGTCAGTGCAAATCTACTCAATGACTCCAGGAAGAATCCAAAAAAATCCCACCATCACTTGACCCTCTCCATAACCTCCATAACATCCCATCATGTCCTCTGATTTCTACTTTAGAAATTCCTTTTAGCCATGTACTTCTCTCATCCATTGCCATCACTTTATTCGAGGCCACCATCATCACTTACCTGCATTATCACAAGAACCTCTGAGCTGGCAATACAACCACTGCAGATTGACTATTCACTTCTCTGCATTTGAAAGCACAAACCCCTCCAATGGCCACTATTTCCTATTGTCCTTGGATTCAGCCCAAAGTGCTAAGTGTATTTTTTTAACTCTTTGTTTTGAAATAATTTCTGACTCACAAAAAATTTGGAAGAATAGTACAAAAACTTTCCATATACCCCTCATCCAGACATCCATTTTACTACTATCTCTATAAGGAGAGAGCTATGAAAATAAAAGTGTCAGTCACTCAGTCATGTCCAACTCTTTGCAACCCCATGGACTGTAGCCCACCAGGCTCCTCTGTCTATGGAATTCTCCAGGCAAGAATACTTAAGTGGGTAGCCATTCCCTTCTCCAGGAGATCTTCCCAGTCCAGGGACTGAACCTGGGTCTCCCGCATTGACTGCATGACTAACACACACACATACTAATATATAAATATGTGTGGGTTATACAATATATATAATTATAATGAACATTCCCTTCTGGGCACAATTTAAATTTTGAAAAGTGTTTAAAAAAAAAAGGAAAGTGTTAATACAACACAGCATATACAGTGGGGTGTGTGTGTGTGTTTGTGTGTGTGTGTGTGTGTGTGTTAGTCACTCAGTCATGTCTGACTCTTTGTGACCCCCATGGACTATACCCAGCCAGGCTCCTCTGTCAATGGAATTTTATATATATATATATATATATGTATGTGTGTGTGTATATATATATAGAGAGAGAGAGAAAGAGAGAATACATTGTAAAAATAATACTCTTTTACCCATAAATACTTCAGTGTATATTTTCCTAGGAATGAGAGCAATCACTTACATAATTGTAACACAGTTATTACAATCAGAAAATTAACATTGTTACAAAACAACTATGTAATATACAAACTTTACCTTTTTTTTCAGTCAAACAAATTGTCCTTTTTCTCCTTCATAGCAAAAGAGATAGAGATGTAGATAGAGACGTTGTTGGCATTACTGGCCCGGGAGCTAATCCAGGTCACATGTGGCGTTCGATTTTCCTGTCTCTTTATTCTGGAACAGTTCGTCAGTCTTTGCCTTTTATGATATGGACACTTTTGAAGAGTATAAACCAGTTATTTTGTACAATGCCCCTCAGTTTGGATTTCTCTGGTGTTTCCTCATGGGTAGATTCAGGCTGTGCCTGTTGGGCAGGACAGTCATGAAAATGACACATCCTTTTCAGTGCATCATATCAAGAGGCACAGCCTTAACACATTTTTGAAGTCTCTTCATAATGTTGCTCCTGCTTATGTGTCATCCTCATCTCTCACCCTCTACCCATCCTTGCTGCAAAGTTCTCAGGCATAGCCCCAGATAATCCATGCCAGCCCCATTTTCACCTGGCTAATCCATGCTGTTCCAGCAGATCCCAGCATAAACCAGACTATTTCTGGGTCCCCAGACCTGGTTTGGGGCTCTCCTCTGAGCTCTCATAGCACCCTGCACCCACCTATAACAGCACCTATTAGGCTGCGTAGTAATTGCCTGTTTCCTTGTCTGTATCCTCTGGATGGCAAGCATTTAAGGCAGGGACTGCATGAGGCTCACTATGGTCACCAGCACATAGCCCAAGATCTGGTTCATAGCAGTTGCCCAACAAATATTTACTGAATGAAGCATTGCTGTGCATGTTTCCAGAGCCCTGCATAGCTCCATTATCTCTTTCATGGTGTTGCTAGATTGTTTGTCTACAAATGGTTTTCCCTGCTAGACTGGAAATGCCTGGAACCACATCTGAGCTCTTGCATTTGATTCCAGTACACCTTAACACAGAAGGAAAGAAAGGAGGGAAAGAAGGAGGGAGAGAATGAGGTCTTTTGTCGTAGAAATTTGTTCCTTCCGAGTTTGTGTTGAGCAGGTACAGAGCGTTTTGGAACTTCTCTCTCAGCTACCCCTGCCCTCGCACCCCACTTCATGTTTATTCTGCTTTCTAGCATCACACTGGGGGAGGGCTGGGGCTGGGAGCCATTCCAGTTGCTTTAGCTGCCTTCTCAACTCGCTGTCAGCCCCAATTCAGGAATGGTTGCTTGAGATTGAATTTTTGCTCTTTATGAAAGTTTTTAACAAGATTCTGAAGCAGCTAGTGTGAATTCTCCTCACCATATATACTAATGAGCAGTGAAGTAAAGGAAGGAAGAAAAAAGAGAAGAAAGAAAAAGAGACCTGAAATATTCACAGATTAAATAGAATAATCCAAAATTTGACTGCATTGTCTTATGAAACCTAAATGAACTAATCAGGTGAAAGATAAGGAACTCCTTCCTCAAGAGTTTCCTTTTTCTCTTTTCTCTGGCCCTCATATTTAATTAGTAACCAGCAAACACTTACTTTACAAGTTATAATTTAATCTTTGTAATATCCTGAAGGTTTGGTTTTCCTTGTAACAACTTCTTTAAACCCTTCTTTCAGTATTAGGATTAGATTTGGCCATGAGTAACAGACATGGAAGTGGCTTAAACAAGATAGCACTTTCCTTTTGGCTTTTGAAAATGAAGTTCAAAGGTAGGTCATCCATGACAATCAGAAACCCAGGTTCCTTCTCTCCTGTTGTTTTGTTCTGAACATGTTGCTGCTACCTTATTAGCTAAAATGGCCACTGGAAAAATAAAATGGCCACTGGAGCTCCAGCCATCTCATGCCATTCCATTCAACAAGAAGGAGAAAGGAACAAAGGTACTCTCCTATCCTTTAAGGATACCTTTTGAAAGTCAGATGTGAAACTCCTGCTTTCAGCTCATTGGCTTCAGCCTTGTCATGTGGTCACTCCTAGCTGTAAGGGAAGCTGAGAATTAGAGCTTTTATTTGTGATCACACAGTTCCCAGCTGAAGTTGGAAGGATAGGGAGAGAACAGATGTTGGGAAACAACAAGCAGTCTTTGACACAATTGGCTTTCTGTGAAATGAGGATAACACCAATACGTACTTCATGGAGTTTTTGTGGGTAGAAAGTAAGATAACACAGGTGTTGGTAATGACTTCATAAAAAGAAGAATGTATATATAATAAGCGTGCACTGAATGGCAATTCATTGCTATTACTATGAAACCTGTGGGAGTATCCTCATTTTGAAAAACGAACATCCAAAAAGTCAACTTACCTAGTGACACCAACCAGGGTTCTTGGCCATCCCCATCAACAGAAATTGACTACAGGCCAAACAAGAAATTCAGGGTGAGGCTTTATTATGGCTCCTGCTGTAGCAAGGGGGAAGTAAGAACAAGTAACAGGTTCCCTTGCTCACTCTCCAAGGTGGGGGCAAGCTTGTTCTTTATACGGGATGGGGGTAGGAGTGTGTCAAGGGGTCAGGCTGGATGGGAGGCTTAAGTGGTTTGCCCACCCCGTAGGTGGTGGTGTGTGCAAGGAGCATGCTCAGTAACCCGCTTTTGCTCCTGACACCCTGGTTTGGTTTTTTTTTTTTCTCCCAGCTCTTCAGAAATGGCACTTGGTTGTTCTATCTTTGGGTCTAGAATTTGCCTCAAATGGGCATGCATACAGTTGTTTTTAGTCCCATGTAGTTTCTTTGTATTTTTTTGTTTGAGGAGAGGTATGTCCAGGTGCAGAGGAACCAGAGATCGAATTGCCAACATCCACTGGATCATTGAAAAAGCAAGAGAGTTCCAGAAAAACATTTATTTCTGCTTTATTGACTATGCCAAAGCCTTTAACTGTGTGAATCACAATAAACTGTGGAGAATTCTGAAAGAGATAGGAATACAAGACCACCTGACCTGCCTCTTGAGAAACCTGTATGCAGGTCAGGAAGCAACAATTAGAACTGGACATGGAACAGACTGGTTCCAAACAGGGAAAGGAGTATGTCAAGGTTGTATATTATCACCCTGCTTATTTAACTTCTATGCAGAGTACATCATGAGAAACGCCAGGCTGGAAGAAGCACAAGCTGGAATCAAGATTGCAGGGAGAAATATCAATAACCTCAGATATGCAAATGAAACTACCCTTATGGCAGAAAGTGAAGAGGAACTCAAAAGCCTCTTGTTGAAAGTGAAAGAGGAGAGTGAAAAAGTTGGCTTAAAACTCAACATTCAGAAAACGAAGATCATGGCATCTGTCCCATTACTTCATGGGAAATAGATGGGGAAACAGTGTCAGACTTTATTTTTCTGGGCTCCAAAATCACTGCAGACGGTGATTGCAGCCATGAAATTAAAAGACACTTACTCCTTGGAAGGAAAGTTATGACCAACCTAGATAGCATATTCGAAAGCAGAGACATTACTTTGCCAATAAAGGTCCGTCTAGTCAAGGCTATGGTTTTTCCTGTGGTCATGTATGGATGTGAGGGTTGGACTATGAAGAAAGCTGAGCCCCGAAGAATTGATGCTTTTGAAGTGTGGTGTTGGAGAAGACTCTTGAGAGTCCCTTGGACTGCAAGGAGATCCAACCAGTCCATTCTGAAGGAGATCAACCCTGGGATTTCTTTGGAAGGGCTGATGCTAAAGCTGAAACTCCAGTACTTTGGCCACCTCATGCGAAGAGTTGACTGATTGGAAAAGACCCTGATGCTGGGAGGGATAGGGGGCAGGAGGAGAAGGGGGTGGCAGAGGATGAGATGGCTGGATGACATCACAGACTCGATGGACATGAGTGAACTCCGGGAGTTGGTGATGGACAGGGAAGCCTGGTGTGCTGCAATTCATGGGGTCACAAAGAGTCAGACACGACTGAGTGACTGAACTGAACTGAACTGATGTCCAGGTGCAAGCACTGTAGCAAAAGATCCCAGGTCTCAGCCCGTCTCACCAGGATACACAGAATGAACTGACAGAACTGGGACTGAATAGATTCTTTGACTCTAAATCCTGGTTTTCTTTCACTACTGGGCACCACTTTTCCTTCTACCTTCCCTCACCACAACCACCTCTCTTATTATGGCTGTCATGTTCACCAAGACAACATCTGATATGTTTCTCCATTGAAAAGCCTTTACACTCCATCCCAGTACTAACTGCTCACCATTCACTGAGAGCTAGGAGTACTAGTAGTGAAGACATTACTAATCAGATGTGGCTGTATAACTCTCTCTCATATATTACAGGTAGGAGGGTAAATGGTATAACCACTGTGGAAAATCTTTCACAGTTTCTTATAAAGTTAAACATATATATATACCCTTCTTATGAACCAGCAATTCCATGCCTAACTATTTATCATCCCCCTAAAAGACTTGAATTAGAATGTTATTTATATATTTATTCCTGAAAGCTATAAGAAATGGAAACAACCTAAATGTCCATCAACAGGAAAATAGATAAATTGTGAAAATTTATGAAATGGAATACTGCTCAGGAGTGAAAAGGAATGAACTACTGACTTATGCAAAAGCATGGGTGAATCTCAGAAATATGTTGAATGAAAAAAGCCAGACCCTAGAGTACATACTGTATGACTCAACTTATATGAAGGTCAATAACAAGCCAAACTAATATATAAGGATAGAAATCAGAATAGTGGTTGCCTGGGGAGGGGGAGGGGATGATCAGAAAAGAACACAAGGAAACTTCTTAGGGTGATGAGAATACTGTGTATCTTTATCGAGGTATCAGTTACATGGGTGTATGCATTTGTCAGATTTTAACAAACTATACACTTAAGATCTATATAGTTTGTTGCATGTAAAATGTCAATAAAAAATAATAGTGAGATGGGAAAGCAGCAGAAATAAATGCTCCACATAAAGATCCAAGGGTATCTTCTAAAGGGGAAGAAGTAAGAATTTAAAAAATTGAGCGTGGATCTAAGATCTTAATCACAAAATAGGTAATAATGCTGCTATGTTTGAAGCAAACCCTTTTAGTATCCTTTAGTAAAAGGTTGACTTTAGTAACCTTTAGTAAAAGATTTACCTTTACTAAAAGTGACCTTTTAGTAAGACAGTGGCAGCCCCATAAGTCTGTTTAGTGTCTGTTTAGGCAGGGCCACTGACACCAGGACTAGAGCCTAAAAGAAAAATAAAGTCTCTTTCACAAAAGAAGACTAAAAGTACCTTTCAGACTTGTTTTCCCCAATTTGCTGTGTTTGAAATTCTATATTTTAGCTAGCCCCCAAAGCAATGAATGGAGTAAGTGCCAAGAGTATATAACCTTTCATTTTCTGCCACAGGCTAAAGGCCAAGTGTTTTAGTGAACTATTGCTTCTGTAACAAATTCCCACAAACTTGGTGACTTAAAACAATGTAAAATTACTCTCTTATAGTTCTGATGGTCAGAAGTCTATGATGGGTCTCATGGGGCTAAACTCAAGGTGCTGGAATGGCTGTGTTTCTTCTGGAGGCTTTAGGGAGACTCTGCTCACCTTTCCCAGCTTCTAGAGTCGGCCTACAGTTTTTGGCTTGTGGCTCCTTCCTCCATCTTCAAAGCCATTGAGGGCAAATTGAGTCCTTATTCTGTTGCATCGCTCTGACTCTGGCTCTTATGCCTTCTACTTCCATTTCGAAAGATTTGTGATTAGATTCAACTTATCCCGATAATCCAGGATAATTTCAGCATCTGAAGGTCAGGTGATTAGCAATCTTAATTCCAGCTACAGCCAACCTTAATCACGCCTTGCCATGTAGGTGACATATTCACAGGTTCCAAGGATTAGGACACAGATCTCTTTGGGGGACCATTATTTTGCCTACCATGTCAAGCTTTAACAGAACTGTAAAATGCTACTTGCCTCTTTCATCATCCATCACTTCTAAGCCTTCTATTCTCTACATCAGCCATCAGATGAATGTTTCCAAAGGTTCTGGGTTTATCTCAAGCTGTTACACAGGTAAATGTGATAAACACAGACCTTGTTTCATAGATTACATTCTACTTTGAGTTGTTTTCACTTAGTTTTACCATCTCCTGATATTTGGAAATAAAAAGTCTCTGTTCCCATTATCTATTGCTGAGTAACAAACCACGTAGGATGGGGACAGCTTGTCTCTGCTCCACATGGCATTGGCTAGAGTAGCTCCAAGGTTGGGGGCTAGAATCAGTTGAAGGCTTGCTCCCATGTCTGGCAGTTGGCTGGGACCTCAGTGAGGCTGTCAGCAGGAACACTGACACGTGGCCTCTCCATGTGGCTTGGGCTTTCTCACAGTGCTGAAGCTGGGTTCCAAGGATGAGGCTGTCTTTAAGAGACACCATGTATCTCATATAAGAGGAAAATGCCTGACCCTTTATGATCTGGCCTTGGAAATGATGGCCGCGTGGATTTTTCAAGGCAGCACCAAAGCCCCACCTAAATTCAAAGTGAGGAGACAGAGATTCTACTCTGGATGGAAGGTGGCAAGGTTGAGGAAGAGCATTTAGGGCCACAAATAACTGCCATCTCTTTGAGAAAATACAATTTGCCACAACTTCTCTGCCACTTTCCATTTTTTCTCTTCATTTTAAGTCCCCTTTTCCTTCCATTCTATTTATCTCCCTTTATATAATTGCCCACCTTGCCCTTTTTTTGTCCGACACTCCTGTCTCAAAATCAGGTCAACCCCGAGTTGGCAAATGGCAATTTCATAAGGTGGTGTAAGAAGACTATAGCATGTCCACAGAGGGACATCTAGTTGCTGGAATCAGAGATTATTCAACCATCTGAGACTGACAGAAATGGCAATTTTATATGCTTCAACCTAACATTGATTGCCTGTCTAGGCAGAGAAAAAGGTACCACAACCTACTGTGAGAAGACAACAATTATCTCCCCATTCCTCAGGTGTCCAGTGGGTGGGAGGATCCTGAGAGATACCTTGCCCTTCTTCATCTCTTCCCTTATCACATCAACCCAGGCAGAGATGGTGGAGTGACATGTCATAAATTTGGAAAGACAGGCTCAGTTTGGCTTTCTCACTTGGGGCCAAACTGGCTGCAGGGATTAGGCCTTTTCCTCTGTTCCCCAACCCACTAAATGGAAAGGGCTACTGGTTTCTGAGATAAACATCTAAGTTTCTGGCATTTATGCCTCAAATACTTAAACTATTAAAGCACTGTCAACAAGTATTTACCACAACAGACTAAATTATACCCCCAAAGCATCCATACAAGCAGCTATGTTAATTAGATGCCATGAGATACTACACCTTGTTTTGAATGACCAAATGTACACTAACTACACTCCTTGCATTCTACACATAGTTTGACTGCTAGGGAACATACCCATGTTTTTTCAGATATATATCTTTCATTTAAAAAAAAAAAAAAACAGGACTTCAAATTAACACCCCATTGTGAACAATTTAAATAACTTGATCAGAACTAACAGTGTGGTACTTTCATTTTCATCCTTCCTTGACTACCAAACAGGAAATCTCCTCAATTAGATGTATGCTAAGTAGGAAAAAAATGCCATTATCTAAGGACACAACAAGTCTTGTCAGGTATTTCAACATGGCGGAAGCGTAGTCAGGTTTTAATTGGTCCTACTGAGCTCACCCACAAGTTACAACATTCTTTACCTCAGCAGTGTGGTATTCAAAAGGAAAAAAAAAAACTACAAAGTTAGTTTCTACCTTTGAAAACATCAAATGAATCATGTTCAGTTTCATCCTGTTAACTGAATGTGCTTGTTGATAAAAGTGCACATATCAACACTAGTAAGATTGGAATTGAAAAGTAAAATAGATTTGAGAAAACACCCCACCCCCAACATTGTTTATTTACTCACAAAAATAAAAGAGCTGGGCTCTAGTTTTGCTAGTATTTTCCCAGTGTTCCTGTCTACTGAATTTGAAAGCACTTTCTCTAGACACTTCATAGTCAGACAGTGGCCTTCTATAACTCTGTTCTTAACTAAAATGATAAGAACTTTCTCCAATCGAAATTCTTACCAATTTGGGATTATTAAAGTTGGGCACACCAGCAGATATATTTTTAAGACTGCTAGTCAAAGCATTCTGAAACAATAGACAAAGAAAAAAAAAAAAGAATGGGAAGATACAAAAATTTTTCCTCTTAAAAACAGAGGATGCCAAAACAGGAAGGGCTGATGAGATAGTTCTGGTTTTGTCAGGCTTTGTTTAGACAGATGCACAACCATTAGTTTTCTGCTTTAACTTGACCAAGACTTTTGACACTAAAAAGAAAACAGCTAACTCAATAATAAAAATAATAAAACCAAAAAAAAAAAAAAGAATATTTGAGGAGGTGAAGTCTTCATGGTTTTATGGAAGGTGTATCCATCTGGGTCTTTACATAATCACTACAGTTCAAGCACTGAATAGCAAGCAGCTGGAAAAGGCCTGTATATCAATGTAGTTTTCCTTTTCCTTAATCAGCATTTCATTAATTAAATAACATTCTTTCAATGGAGCAAGGAGACTCCTGAAGGATAGGGAAAATAGAAGAACCATGGAATCTCCATTTGTCAATACGGGAAGAGGCCTAAAAGCTTGAGCTGCTTTCATTTCTTATTTCCTTTCTGCAGGCTTTCAAAACACTTGTTCACCCTGAAACCCAGGGAGGCCAAGCCAAGAGAATAAATGGGAACTTCCAGCCTCCATTCCACCTTCTTATCCCAGCTTGCATGCCCAAGCCCTGTCCACTGACTAAGCATGTCCACTATCAGGAGGATAAAATTAGGGCAAATGCATATGAAATCCCTGCAATGGGCTCAGGGCCACCTGTACAGGGCCAAGTGTGTTACAGATGAAGGGCACAAGCTCTGAGCACTCTGTTGGTTCTGAAGATTCCTTACCCATGGGGAATCGAAAGGCCTTACAAAGAATCAGCATGGGGGCCCCTCTAAAGTGGAGGATCCCAAGGAAGGAGCCCTGGTTGCATGAGGCAAAGGCCAAACAGTACTGGCTTCCAGATACAGAAGTAGTTACATTGGTCATGGTGTTGTTTAGTCACTACGTCATGTCCAACTCTTTTGTGACCCCATGGACTGTAGCCTAAGAGGAAAATCCATAGAATTTTCCAGGCAAAAACACTGGAGTGGGTTGCCATGTCCTTTTCCAGGGAATGATTAATGATTAAAAAAAATTGAACATGGCCTTGAAACAAACAAAAAAAACATTTAAAAAAGAAATAATTTCAAGTTGAAATTATCTTGCTAATTAAAGCAACTTAGCCTTGATCAGAAACTACAAAAAGTTTCAAATCTTAAAAAGATTATTATTCATTTTAAGAGACCAGTAGTCCACATGTTTATAATTTTCATAAGTTTCTGATCCAGAATTTTTTTATTTGTTGAGGGCGAAAATTACCTTTAAGAAAACATTCTGTCATCATTTTGTTCAAAATTCTTCAAAATATATCTCACAAGGATTGGTATAAATGTACTAGATGTCCCATAGAAAGATAATTACCTTTGGGGAAAAAAAGATATATAAAATTTGAGCTCTCAGTCCATTAGGACTGTGTAAAATTTGCAAACATCTGAGACTCACAGAATAAGAGAAGGAGTGGGGTGATGGGGGGAGGGGAAGAAAAGGAACTGCCATCTCCCAAAAGATTTTTGTTCAGCAGCTAAAAATGAGGAGGCATATGCAAACGACTTTCATTTTTTAAAACAATTGTTAACAGTAGACTAGTTTTCAAGTTGGTCCAAAGGATAATTCCTGTAGTTGTAACATGCTAACAGTGGGTTCAGGTTCAGAGAAAGATTAAATCAGACCAGACCACTAAAGAACGCTGTGTAAATGTAAAACCCCAAAAGCCCCATGTGAGCAAAGCAGAAAGCTGTTTTGAGAGGCAAAAACAGTTCTTCTCAAAGCTTTGGTGTGAGGTTTTGATGTAGAAAATGCTTATCAAATGTAAACATCTGAAGGGTAATCAATTCCCACCTAAGCTGTTCCTTTTTGCCCAGTTCATTTACCCTCTGCCTTCCCTTTAGTCTCAAATTGCCACCGAGATGGGCACTAGTAGACAACCTTGATCTCTGAGAGCTCTTTGAAGGAGGGGCCATGCAGTGTTTGCAACTTTTAAAATCTATAAAGTACTTTGAGCTTCCTCAGGAAAGACCTAAAAGTATATTCACTTATCGCTTGACCTTAGAAGTGAAGCAAAAATTTAAATGGCTTGAGAAAATTTAACAGGCAAATCTGGTCAAAGGGATTTGATCTTGTATTGTTGCATAAACCAAACTTGAATAGTTATATCAATGGAATAATACTTACTGGGCCTGGGAAACCATACTGGTTCATGAAAAAAAATCCAATCCTCTTTTAACAGTGATCATCACTACTCCTAGGTCAGAATCACTATTTATATATAAAAATACTCTCCATGAATATTTCAAAAATAAAGTTAACAGCTTTATTTATAGTTTAGTTTTGCTATGAACATCTGCCTTTCTGTATTCTAAATACAAGAATGTTCTGAAAACATTTTAACATCTCGTAAAGTTCTTGCTATCACTTGCCTAAACCATGACTATTTGATTTTAATTCAGTCTCTTCCCTGAGACTTAAGAGTTTACCTGTGATTTCATGTATGTAATAGAAATTATGCTTTTCCTTAAAGTGAACATATTGTTTTAAGGTTCATATATTCCTCGAGAAAGGCAAGGAGGGAGATGAAGATACAAAGCAACATTCAGAGAGCTGAAAAGAACCTGCAGTGCCCTTCTGTAGTGCCTAAAGAAACTTCCAAGCAGCACACATTCTATATACAATCTCCTTTCATTCTCGCTACAACTCCATGAAATAAATCTTGTATTATTATTATGTCTAATTTCAAATGTGGAAACAAGCTTGGAGAGTTAAATATGATAACAAGAGGACTTGAACACACTAATTCCTGGCTCCAAGTCTTGGTATTTCTACCACTTGGCTTCCGTAGTTTCCTTTTTTTGTATTTTTTGCTTGCACTTTGATATTTTCAAGGGGATACAAGGTTAAGAGGCCATATACCTTCCTTCTGGTGCTGCCTAGCTTATCTTTATGTATTAACCATTAACTTTCTCTGGCAACGCAGGAACCAGCCTTGACACTTCCCCATTTTTTCATGGCTGGTGAAAACTGATAATAGGCTTGAGCTACCCACAGCACAAAAAAAACTCGCTTTTTTTTTTTTTTAACTTCAAAGTTACATGTATTTTAAATTCAAGTTCTGTGAGCTTAGAAAATGTCTCATGACTCCCAAGATTGAAAACTGAAGTTGATCTAAATACTTATGCCCGCCTAAACAAATCGTGAAATATAAAACACAGAGCATTGTTTCGCCTATTCCACCATCCCAGAAGAGCAGCATAATGGCATCTAAGGAAGTGTCCGGAAGGGCCCTGCTGCAGTCTTGCTCAGATCTGCTGTCCACGCCGCAGACTGTCTCCCTGGAAAACTGGAAGCATTGCTCGACCCTGCTTCACAAAGCTTAGCACTTCACTGGGAATAGTCCAAGAGGCTGCAGCGAGTGTTAGAACACATTTAAGTCTCTCCTAAGATTAACACAGAAGACTTGTAAATGTAAGACCTACAAGGTGTGTGCTCTAGTATCAGCTAGTGATTTTCTTCCAATCTTTACCTCTCAGTAGCCAAGAGAAATTTCTGCCTTTAAGATAGGTTTCTAGGCCTCAAAATGCATGTGTGCTTGAGCCTCTTGAAAAACTCAAAATGTTAACTAAGCACTCTGATAAGCTAGTCTAGTTGGTTGAAAACTCTAATATATGTAACTTCCCATAAATACTCAGTGTTTATGAACTTTTTGCTGAGACTTACCTTGGTGTTGAATTAGAAAGAAAAAGCTTGGAAGTTAATTTTGTTGGTAGCTTCTTCCCAAACAAATCTGAATACTTACAAAGATGATTATCTACCACTTTGAAATACCAGAGAAAAATAAAATTAGCTTTTGCTAAAAAAAGTTTATTTTTATTTAATGACTAAGCCATTCATCGGCAGATTAGAAAGCAACAAACTTTTGTCAAGTTTCGTTAACACATTTGCTTTTTTTATTTTTTAGAATATAGTCTACATCTGGATTAAAAAAGTTTTAAATAAATTTAAGACATATAACAACAGTGGAACCCTTCATCATTCTATGTACAGCATGGATAGAATGTCAGTTGGTTCCATCTCGGGTAAGTCCACTTTCTCATAATAATGTTATTATTTTCACCAAGTGGCAAGCTTCGTACAAGCTGGCACCGTGCCAGCTTACACATACTGGGGTGGGGGTGACGTGAAAGGGATGGGATAGAGGTGCCACAGGACAACTAACTATACAGTGTAACAGAAAATCATTAATAAACTAGTACCGGTTACCGACACAGTGCTGTTTGTGCGCTTATCACAATGGAATCGCCGAAGTTTCAGAGCAAGGAGGAGATTCGAAATACTTAGACGGGGCCACTGTTACAAAAAGAAATAGTGCAAACAGGAAAACTGATGCAACCTTGGCAACACTGTGGCCTCCACCAGCCCAACGGCAGGGCGGCGGAAGGCTGCGCACCCGCCCAGCCTTCCCCAGCGCCCAGCTCTGGGCAGCGCTCCCAAGTATGGCAACCCAGCGCCGCGCCCCGGAATGGCCTATTCTCGGCCCTTCTCCTCCGGAAAGAAAAGAAACTCCAGGAAAGGCACAGACTGAATGCAGGGCGTCAACTCAGGCCCATTCCCACCAAAGTAGAACACAGCCCCCTCATTCCCCCACCTCCACCCGACCCCGTCGGGGGAGAGAAGGAAGTCCTTGAGCACTATCCCACCTCTTTGGCCACCACTTTCCTCTCTGCTCTCGCCAAAGAAGCCCCTTCCTCCATGCTACCCTGCTGCGGCCCCAGCATGTACGCAGCCCCCCAACTTTGCAGTCCACCCATCGAGCCCTACAGCCAGAAAGAAAATAGCTTTAAGGAAAGAGAGAGGGTGAGAGATGGGGCCAGGAAGGGTGCGGGACAGCCGCGGGCGACCCGCCTCAGTGCCCCCAATTGCTGAAGCCGATCTCCTGCTTGTATCTGTTAGTGAGGATGTTGGCTTTGCGCGTGAGTTTGGAGAGCACAGTGTGCAGCCCTCGCAGGTGGTAGTGGAACTGCTGTTCCAGGTCCTCCTCGCCGGGGTCCGCGCCCTCCAGGTTGCTCAGGTCCA
Organism: Aepyceros melampus; assembly: GCA_006408695.1. Classification (NCBI taxonomy): domain Eukaryota; kingdom Metazoa; phylum Chordata; class Mammalia; order Artiodactyla; family Bovidae; genus Aepyceros; species Aepyceros melampus. The sequence continues at coordinate 24,022 of SJXQ01013201.1, forward strand.
CCAGGATGTCCTTGGACTTCCAGGCGCTCCCTTCCTCGCTCCCTGCCGCCGGCGGCTGGTGCAGGACCCCCCACTCGATGTCGTTGCGGATGGACTTGAGCAGCACGTAGTGGCTGTACATGTCCCGGGAGGGCGCGAAAAAGCTGCCATTGGCGCTGCCCGGGCTGGGGGCCGGGGGCGTGCGCTCCTCCATGCAGCCACCACTGCCGCCTACCTCCACGCCGACGTCGTTGTCCAGCTCGGGCTCAGCCAGTGGCACGTCACGCAGCAGACTGGGCACCATCACCTCTGGTCCATGTTGTTCACGGCGCCGATGAAGCGATTCATGGCGTTAAAGAGCGAGTGCTTCTGGTTGTAGGTGTCGCAAATTTGCATCATGGTGGCCGCCGAAGCACAGGGACGCAGGGGCACGGGATGGCCGGCTAGGGCGAGGGGCTGCCCGCCTTCAAGCGCTCTGTGAGGCCCGCGCCGGGAGCCTGGCTACTGCCGGTGCGGCGGGAGTCCCGGCTCCTCCTCCGCCCTCTCCAACTCACGTCTTGATCGCAGCCCGGCCCTGCGGGATGCGCGACTTCTGGCTTTGGCGTCCGGAAGCTCGCGATATCAGCTCGTGGTCCCTGGGTCGAGCCCTTTGCCTGCTTGGAAGACGGGGACGAAAGAGAAGATTATTCACCCAGCTAGGGTGCCCGGTACCCTCGCTTGCGCGCACCGCCCCTCCCCTCCCCCCATCCCCCGGGTTACTGCTTCTCTGGGACTGCGCCCGGGTGGCTCCCAGCGATCAGGCGGTCCCACCTCCTAGCGCACCCAGTGCCTCTGAGAGAAAGAAAGTGGGCTCCCCACTCCCGTCTCCCTCCGCAAAGCCGGAGTCCAAGCACCCCCGAAGACCCGGCAGAAATGGGAAGGGGGCACGCACTTCCTCCGGCGCCTCGAGATCCCCTTCTGCTGGGTAGCTCAGTGTTCCCGCTCCCGGCGGCTGCTGCCTGCGGCTGCTGCGGCAGTCAGTGGCCGAACTGTGTCTGCGGGCGGTGGTGGTGGCGTGGGCCCCCTACCCATCCCAGGTGCTCAATTTATAGAGCCCCGGAAAGGTGTCGCCGACGCTCAGGGCCACCCCCTGTGTCTCCTCCTCCCGCCTCCTCGGCAGCGCGAGATAAAAGGCCCAAGCTGAGGATGACCGGGAGTAACACTCTCTGGGCCCTTTCTACAGCGGGGGCGGGGCGTGCTGGGCCAGCCCCGCCTCTCGCCTGATACCCGGGCGGAGGGAGGGCACCGTGGCAGGGCAGGGCAGAGGAGAGATGGAGCAGCCAGCCGCACCGCCAGCCGAGTGCAGAGCAGGCCAGTTTAGGGGGAGGGTCAGGCGCTGTGTGGGTAAAGGAGGCGCCGGCGTCCCCTCCGGCCAGTGGGCGGGCTGGAATGCGGGGGATGGGTGGGCCTTACTCCTGTTCCAGGGGTGGGAAGACCGAATTGCTGGTTCCCTGGTAGTAAAGTGAGCACCGTCCCCACCCCCCAACCCCGCATCTATGCTGGCAGTGGCCCGGAAACTACCAATCTGGTTTATTAATAGACGTCGGGGAAAAGGGACCCGCAGTAGCAGCAACTCCATCCCGAGACTCTTACGTAAGAAGGGTGAAAGAAGGGTGACGGGGCATGCCGGCTGCACGTGGACGTCTGGTGCTCCCGCCACGGCCCTGGCTTTGGCCTACTGTGGGGGCGGGGAGAAAAGCCTCAGAGCCTTTTGCCTCCCTCCTGGCTGGGTCTTTCGCAATATTTCCAGTAACATCCGTTGCCAAGGGATGAAGAGCGACCCATCTTTGTATCTGCACAGTCTTCCAGGAGATCAGATGTGGCGATGGGAAGTAGCCAAATTCCTGACTTGTGCCCAAATCCCGCTACTCAGAGATCCGTGGCCTTTTGGCTGCCAAAAGGCCAGGAGAGAGTGACAGTAGGTAGGGTCGTGCTGGGTGGCTCATCATTTAACATAAAAGTGGGGGAGGTGTCCAGTATTTTTTTTTAGGAAGGGAGTTTGAAATGTTCCTTTCCAAAAATAGTTCTTAAAACGCAAGGTCATTCAATATGGCCTAAAACTATGTACCAAATTGCTGGATTTAACCTTAAGTCTTGCACCTCTAACCTCAGTCTTGCACCTTAAATTTCAGTTTGAGACTCTAAACCAGAGCCTGTTTTCAGTTATGTTTTTCCCATCTCAATTCCCATGCCATGTCCTTCATCCAACAGTGTTCTCCAACAGTCCTACAGATAATCCAAGAAGACTCAAGTTTCTAATTTTTAATCTCTTTTCTCTAAAACCTTTTAAGGGTGCTTTTAGTACTGTTTTTTACAGGACAAAAGTGCCAAAAGGGAGAAGCACAAAATAAGTTTATTTTTTCCCCTCTCTTTCACTTGAATAATCTATATTTAATTTTTTCCCACAGCAAACCATCTTCCTAATTGTCTTCTGAATGAAAATCTGACTTAGTGCTACAAGGGTGGGACAGAGGAGACAGAGCCCAGCCAGGGGAGCTGCTCTCCCAGGGCTTATTAGTTCTGCCAGACCTTAGCCCTTGTTTTTTCATCTGTAAAACTGGAATCATGTTACTGGCTCAACCTATCAGGGTCTTTGGGAGAATCAGTGGAAAGAAAAATGTAGACCAAAAAAGCATTATATAAATTTCAAGCATTAAAATAATCTCATCCTCTGTTTACACATGTGGAAACTTACAAACTGTTCCAGCCCCAATTTCCTCAATAAAATGGAGCTTCTCCCATGGGCTGTGCCAAATTTTGGTTAATGGTAAATAAGATAATAGATATAAAAATTATTATGTAAACTGTAAAGTATAAAGGTGAAATTGTACTTAGTATAGGATCTTTTCATAGTCTAAAGGTTTTCACCTGAAGCGTCAGAAACCTTAAACGTGAAAATGGTTCATGATGATTCGCAGACCCTTCCCCACCGCCCCCAATGCTTAGGCAACTGGCAAGTACAAAACACTCCAGCTTGAATTTAAGCCCTTATGCACAATGACAGACAAAAAACATTGCAACAAGAAATCTCAAAAAAAAAAAAAAAAAAGACACATCCGGTTTTCTATAACTGATTATCTATAAATTAAAACACATTTTGTCCCCTATGACAGACCGGCTTGATATTTTAAGTGCCTCTGGATGAAAATTTAGTATTCAGATTTGAGTTACTAATTGCTGGGATCCTGCCTCTTTTCTTCTCATTTTCAGCAAAGTGTGATAATAACTCGCAGAAGACGGAAATTCAAGTGATCTAGCAAAGGAATTCCAGCAAAACCCCTCCCAGCTTGACAGAAATCCCCTAACTCCTTCTTTTCGGTCTCCACTCCGCACTCGAGCTGTTTCCTTCCTTCTTCTGGGGTTGAGGTTACACTCCATCCCCCCAGTTTCTTGATTCCTTTTCTTTCACATTTCTTAAACACTGTAAGAGAAAGATGGCTCTTGCACCTGCCTGCAAAACTTCCCAAACCGGGCCTTCTCCGTTCCCCCAGGGCCAGAACCAGAACTCACGCCCACCGGGGTAACTCCGGAACAGAAAGGTCGGGATCCAGAGCTCCCGGCCCTTGGAATCACCCCACCACCGCCCCTCCGGCTTCAGCCAATCAGGTGCTGTCCGGGAGTATTATGCAAATAACCCTTCGTGCCCTAGCCAGTCAGGAGACACGGCCCCCTCCCTCCAGCATCCTCTTTCACCCCAGCCGCGCCGAACTGGCGGCGGCGTCCCTGGCAACCGGAGCGCCGCCAATTTTCCCCTGCACAGAGGCTGAAAAAAAAAAACATTAAAATGGTTCCTTGTGGTCACCTGGGAGGGGAGCGGGTGGGCCTGGCCAGGCCGGAAGCGAACAGCCTCTCCGTTGCCTCAGACACTTTACTAGTTGCAATCTGGAACAGGCTGGAGATACTGAACAACCTGCCCAGGCCTTATTTTGCCTCTGGAAAATAAAAGTCATCTAATGAGCAAACAACTTTTGAGTACTTTTTGTAGGCTAGCAGGCTCAGGGCTTCCTCCCAAATATGCTAAATTCTCTGTAAAAGCTTCATCTGGAATCTGGCTCCCACCCGACTTCTTGATCCACAGTTCCAACTCGGGAGCTCAATTCAGATTCTTAATTCCCTCACGTTTACTTTCTTCAGCAACCAGAAAGTCACATTTTGCTGGTGTATCTCCCAATAAGTGTTCACAGATGCCCCTTTCTGTGTCGTTTGAATAGTTTGGGGAAAGATGGCATTTCAAGTAACCAGAAATTTATAAACAAATGCAATAAACTAGTCAACAGTAAACTGGTCAAAGAAGACCGATTGGAGAAAGATGAGATTTGGCCTAGAGCTGATGTGAAGGTGATATCCTTGTAAAGCTGAAACCAGCTCAACTCAAGAAAGTGGAGACTCTAGGTTACTATGAGGCAAAATGTGGAAGGAACCACTTTATGCTAAGTGTCCTAGAAAGATGATAGACTGTCTTAAGACCATGTAGTCCAACCATTCACTTGTGCTGAAATTGCTCACAACATCCCCACCAAGTGGTCACCCCGGCCCACATTCTTGTAATTTCCATCTTCTAGGTTAGTTCTCCTGTCTCGGAGCAGCCCTCCAGGAAGCCATGGAGGACTGTCAGGTATTTGAAGGTAGATAGGGTCTCCAGTTCACTTTCTTCAAGCCAGCTATTCCAAGTTCCTGCAGCAGTTTTTCATGGTCTCTCTCGAGTTACTCATCCATCCTGGCCACCATCTTTGGAAGTAGTTCCACTTTGCTTGTAAGTGTGGCACCTGGAACTAATTCAAGCACCATCATTTTTTAGGACAAAATGGAGTGGCATGGCCACCCATTTAACTTTAAATGGTAGCTTTTCTAGATCATATTTATTGCCCACAAGTGCTTGGAACTTAGACATGTTAACACATTTAAACATCACAACAACTCTGAGAAGAAAATAAGGATCACAGAATTTGAATGGCCAAAGTAGCAGAACTGGGATTTGACCTAGTTTGCTGGTGCCAGAACAAATGTTTCTTCCACTATCCAACAAACATCTATTTCTTTACAATGCCACCTACAATGCCAGTCCTTTAAATGGACTTCTTTTAGCTGCTACATCCATATGTAGCTGATTAACAAAATTCTGTGTATCCTGTTGTTGTTGTTTTTTTTAATTCAGAGTATAATTGATTTAAAATGTGTTAGTTTCAGGTGTACAGTAAAGTGATTCAGTTCTTTTTCAGATTCTTTTCCCTTCTAGGTTATTACAAAATACTGAGTATAGTTTCCTGTTCTCTACAGTAGGTCCTCTTTGATTATCTGTTTTATATACAGTAGTGTGTATCTGTTAATCCCAAATTCCTAATTTATCCCTCCTCCCTCATTTCCCTTTTGGTAACATTGTTTCTATATCTGTGGGTCTCTTTCTGTTTTGTTAATAAGTTCATTTGTATCATTTGATTTTTAGATTCCACATATAAGTGATATCATAAGATATTTGTCTTTCTCTGGCTAACTCTACTTACTATAATAATCTCTGGGTCCATCCATGTTGCTGCAAATGGCATTACTTCATTCTTTTTTATGACTTTTACATATATATATATATACCACATCTTCTTTATCCATCTGTTGATGGATGTTTAGGTTTTTTCCATGCCTTGGCTATTGTAAGTAGTGCTGCAATGAATATTGAGGTGCATGTATCTTTTCAAATTATGGTTTTCTCTAGATATATGCCCAGGAAGGGTATTGCTAGATCATATGGTAGTTCTATTTCTAGTTTTTTTGAGAAACCTCCATACTATACTGAATAGTGGCTGTACCAGTTTACATTCCCACTAACAGTGTAGGAGTGTTCCTTTCTCCCCACACTCTCCAGAATTGATTATTTGTAGACTTTTTGATGATGGCCATTCTGATCAGTGTGAGGTGATACTTCATTGTAGTTTTGATTTCTCTAATAATTAGTGATATTGAGCATCTTTCATGTGCCTGTTAGCCGTCTGTATGTCTCCTTTGGAGAAATGTCTATTTAGATCTTCTACCCATTTTTTGATGTTGAGCTATATGAGCTATTTATGTATTTTGGAAATTAATCCCCTGTCGGTTTCATCATTTACAAATGTTATCTGTCATTCTATAGGCTGTCTTTTCATTTTATGATTTTCTTTGCTGTGCAAAAGCTTTTAAGTTTAATTAGGTCCCATTGTTTTTATTTCCATTACTCTAGATACAGATCCAAGAAGATCTTGTTGCAATCTTTGTCAAAGATTGTTCTGCCTATGTTTTCCTCTTGGCGTTTTGTAATATTTGGTCTTACATTAGGTCTTTAATCCATTTTGAGTTTCTTTTTGTATGTGGTGTTAGAGGATGTTCTAATGTGTTTGGATATTACCCATATGTTTGATAACTACTTTATATTGTCCAAGTTACTGATAATTTACAGGAAACACTAGCTGGGCAAAGGGCAAAATACTTTGGAACAGTTAGAAAGCTTTTTCAGCTTGATATCAACCCATTAATTAGCATCTTTAAATAATTAATTAATTAGCACATTTTGGCATATGTTGTTTCAGTCAGCTATGAATCATGTTAATTGTATAATCATCTAGCCCTTATTTTTCTTCTTGACCACAGAATATTATGAGAGGCCCTGCTAAGTGCCTTGGAGAAGGCAATGGCACCCCACTCCAGTACTCTTGCCTGGAAAATCCCATGGACGGAGGAGCCTGGTGGGCTGCAGTCCATGGGGTTGCTAAGAGTCGGATATGACTGAGTGACTTCATTTTCACTTTTCACTTTCCTGCATTGGAGATACATTTTGGCATATGTTGTTTCAGTCAGCTATGAATCATGTTAATTGTATAATCATCTAGCCCTTATTTTTCTTCTTGACCACAGAATATTATGAGAGGCCCTGCTAAGTGCCTTGGAGAAGGCAATGGCACCCCACTCCAGTACTCTTGCCTGGAAAATCCCATGGACGGAGGAGCCTGGTGGGCTGCAGTCCATGGGGTTGCTAAGAGTCGGATATGACTGAGTGACTTCATTTTCACTTTTCACTTTCCTGCATTGGAGAAGGAAATGGCAACCCACTCCAGTGTCCTTGCCTGGAGAATCCCAGAGACAGGGGAGCCTGGTGAGCTGCCGTCTATGGGGTCGCACAGAGTCAGACATGACTGAAGTGACTTAGCAGCTAAGTGCCTTGCTAGAGTTCCAAGTTAATGGCCAGTTTTTCTTTTATGGAATTGGGAAGTTGGGTATTTTTGTCACCTGCCATGGAGGAACCACTGTCACATGATACAAAAATGCAGAAATGGCATCATAATATTCTGAGTTAAATTTGCAAGCGGGTGGTATTAATCTCAGTGTAATTGTCATCATAGGAAACAGCCTCATGAAGATTTAGTTGGGAAAAGATAAGAAGATGCTAAAACATGGGAACACGGCAGTAGTGTCTGCTGGCCTCCAACCTTGAGCTTGCAGGTTCTGGCATGTCCGAATATGTTGCGGTTAGCACTTTGTCCCAATCTTATTTTTANCAAAGAATCAGATATGCCTGAGTGACTGAGCATGCACACACACATAGTACATTAAATACACCAATTAAAGGTACAGGGTTTTTTGTTTTTTTTTGTGTTTTTTTTTTTTGAGGTAACCACTGATTTAAGGAGACATTTGTTGGCCTGAATCCTTAGAATCCATTAAGTGGTAATTCAGCATTAGCCTGCCACAGATGAAAATCTTACAGTTTTCCACAAACTCTTTGGAAATAATTTATACCTATTTAGGAGGTGAGTGGGAAAGAGTTATCTGTTTGTTCCAAAACATTTAATGGCTTGCTTGTTATTGTTTAAATGTAAACTTTTACCCCTGGAACATTTTCTTATGGTTCTGTAATGTTTCTGAACTGAGAGGGACTGGTGGAGTGCTTGGAGGAACAGTTCTTCCTGGTGTGGCATTTCCTGGGTATCACAGTGGAGTTAGCATCCCCGACCTCTACCTGTTGAAAGGCAGGAGGGCACACCCATTTTGGGGGATAACCCAAGTTCCCCCAAGTATTTTCTCAGGCTCCTGAGGAACATCATTATCTGCCCTTTAAAGAAGAATTTTTCCAGATCCTTTGTCTGCCTTTCTGGATATTTTGCAACCACCTGAATTTCCCAAATCTCCACCATGATCTTCTCTCCCCCTGCCACCATATTCCAACCCACAAAGATCTCTCCCTCCTATGAATGTACAATATCATATTATATGCCCATATATATAATCTTGTGATGTATTATTGTCTTATGTCATATTTAATATGCATATGCTTTATACACTTTTATAGTCCTATATATTACTTTCCCAATTAGCTTATAAGCTGGGAGACCTGAAAGGTGGGAGAGGGGGAAGAAAAATCCTCTACAATATCCCTGTGCTGACCAATGCCTCTCTTTAACTGAGTTCCAACAAAAAGATCTTGTGATGTATTATTGTCTTATGTCATATTTAATATGCATATGCTTTATACACTTTTATAGTCCTATATATTACTTTCCCAATTAGCTTATAAGCTGGGAGACCTGAAAGGTGGGAGAGGGGGAAGAAAAATCCTCTACAATATCCCTGTGCTGACCAATGCCTCTCTTTAACTGAGTTCCAACAAAAAGCCTAGAATATTGCCCGCAAGCAATTTAGGAATGACAGTAGACATTTCATCATGAATTATGAGCTTTACATGTCTACTGGGGACTTGAGTTTAGCTTTGGACCATTTTGGTAATATGACCTTCAATGAATATGCTTTGGATAAATGAATTAAAAGTTAGAGTGACCAATGACTTGTGAGAACTTGGTCAGAACAGCTTCCTTCTCACTAGGGTAATTGGAAATTTTCCATTCTCATGACAAGAGAGAAAAGACTGTTCTCTCCTGAAATGGCTGTCTTACCACTGAAAATCACCCGAGATTTTGGTAGCATTTTGCTACCAACAAAAGCTCTTTGTCCTAATTTGATAAGTGAAGAGAAATGCAGTGATAATTCAGATGCACCCTCTCCACCTCCTCTCCCCAAAAGGAGCATCTTGGAGGAACCTGGCCTTGCTTTGAATGACCTTTCTATAACTTCATGTTTGTTACTTTGTCTAACAGCCAATTAAATTTGCATGTGGAAAGAGTCTACGGAGATCTTCTGGTTGAAAGAACAGAAATGCTAGGGAATATTTTAAGTTGTCAGTATATAAATCATTACAGACCCGGCCTTGAGAGCTTGTTAAGCTTAAAGCAGAATCAGCAAGATTCTTCAGGACTTAGCACCTGTATGTATATGAAAGGCAAGGATCTGAACTGATAAAGGTATAGCAACAAAGTGGTAGGATTTTGTTTTCTATTCTGCTTGTATAAGGAACCAGAAATGTGCTACCCTCAAATGTGCTATTTGGCATGAAGGTTATTTTGAGCTGGAAGGAAATGAAAATCAACACACAGAGAAAGGCATCTTCTGGAACTTCCTTTATTTTTCTAAAGGCAAAAACTTCTGGAAAATGAGAACTGATGACTGCCCCAATAACACTGCATTTTTGCTATTTCTCAGTGTCACAGTCATACTGTACCGAGAGGGCCTTTGCGCTTTTTGTTTTCTCTGCCTTGATGCTATTTGCCCAGATAATCATACACCCCAGCTATTTGCTTCTTTCTGATCTTTGCTAAAATGGCACTTGCTTAGTGAGGGCACCTCTGGACACTGTATCTAAAATTGCTATCTTCACTATTTTTCTACTAAGTATGTTGATTACTTAACAGATTGTAAAATGTGCCCATTATTCACTTTTTTACCACTCTGCACTCCAATCCACAACATTAGCAGCCTAAAAGGGAAGTTTTCATCTGCTTTGCTCGCTGCTCTATTCTCCATGCCTAGAATGGCACTGTGTGCATGGTAGGGTCTCAGTAAATGCTGGTGGAAGGAGCTGAGCGACTGGAGCTCCGTGCGGTTCCCCACCAGCCCACTGTTCATGCTGCAGGCCTGAAGCTCAGCCTCCACCTTCTGCTCACATCCTCCTTGCCCCCTCTATCACATGGGTTCTCGGCTCACCACATTGACCTCTTTGACTTAAGATGCATGTTCCCCAGCTCTCCTACCTGTTTGTCCTCTTTAAAGAAACTTGGCTGTGGGTAACGACATAGAAGCAGACAGGGTTAGCTAAAGTAACAGTGAAGTCACCAGTTACAGCAAATCTCATAGAGAATAAACAAATATTACCCCTGGTTTCCAGCAAAATTTAGAGGATCAAGGCTTGCATCTGTTTTTCTATCTTCCTGTATTTCCTTATTAGAGGAGCCTATAAAAAATCTGGCATCCAGTCCCATCACTTCATGGCAAATAGATGGGGAAACAGTGGAAACAGTGACAGACTTTACTTTCTTGGGCTCCAAAATCACTGTAGATGGTGACTTCAGCCATGAAATTTAAAGACACTTGCTCCTTGGAAGAAAAGCTATGACCAACCTAGACAGCATATTACAAAGCAGAGACATTACTTTGCTGACAAGTTCCATCTAGTCAAAGCTATGGTTTTTC
>SJXQ01013202.1:0-71331 GCA_006408695.1 Aepyceros melampus
AGCGACTAAACTGAACTGAACTGAGCTGAAAGGAAACTCAGAGTTGCCCAAGGTCATACAAACAAGCGGTAAGACCTGGATGACATTCAGATCAGGGGATTGCTTGTTTAGTGATGAATAACTAATTTGGCATAATTAGTCTCTGTTAACGTCCATTTCCAGGAAATGTACTGATGTTTACCTATGTTCCTCATTCTGAAGGAGTCTTATATTGATAATATGGATATATTCAAGTTATTCTTCTAAGGAGTTTTGTCTGAAATTCAATGATATCCATCTCAAGTCCTCTCCTGCTGTCATTTCATTGGACTGTGGTAAAAAAGTGTGTCTATGACTTCAGGGCACCTTTGAATAGGGGACTTGCAAGGGCGGTGGGGAATAAGGCAGCAGTTCTGTGCAATCGAACAGTAGGTTGTGATGTTAGAGCAATTGCATGTAGGCAGCTCAAAGCCAGCATGCTAAGTCAATTCAGTCATGTCTGACTCTATGTGACCCTACAGACTGCAGCAGCCAGGCTCTTCTGTCCATGGGATTCTCCAGGCAAGAATACTGGGATGCATTGCCATGTCCTCCTCAGGGGGATCTTCCCGACCCAGGGATCAAACCCATGTCGCACATCTTCTGCACTGGCAGGTGGTTTTTTTACCACTAGTGCCACCTGATAAGTCCAAAGGCAGCATAAAGACAGTAAAATGCTAATGAGATGAACCCAGAGAAGACAGAGAAGAGCCCAAGAGACCCTAACTCCTGGACCTTACTGACCAGGACTACTTGGTCTTCAGTAGCACAGACCACCCAGCTTAGGTCATCTTCACAGGAACATCCAGGCACACCACACCAGAGTCTGAAATTCTCCAGGCCACAATATTGGAGTGGGTGGCCATTTCCTTCTCCAGAGTCTGTAAATTGACTGTAATTAATTGATGAATCAATAGTTAACATTCATAGCATTCTCCAAGTTTAAATCTCATGAAATGCATAGATTAACATTATATTTCTGTTATCTTGCTTCTAAAGCTTAAATGTCAACCTGAGGAAAAACTGGGAAAACAAGCAAAACTCAAATCACAAAAACAAAACATCATAAAAGATGATTGTTGCTTCATGAGGGCACTTTCTAAGAGAAGAAATTAAGGGGTAATCTTTTCCTGAAGACAGCCAGTCAGTGGCTTTTTCACTGAAAACAAACAAACAAAAAAAAAATCAGTGGTGTTTTTGTAGTAAATTTTCCTGAATAAGATTCTCCAACTGTTTCTGTTTCCAACATGCAGCTTCTCACATCTTTGTTAAGATGAATTATGGTTTAAAAGTCAACAAAGCTTTAAAATTCTAAAGCCATTGGTCACTGCTGCTGCTGCTGCTGCTAAGTCGCTTCAGTTGTGTCCGACTCTGTGCGACCCCACAGACAGAAGCCCACCAGGCTCCCTCGTCCCTGGGATTCTCCGGGCAAGAACACTGGAGTGGGTTGCCATTTCCTTCTCCAATGCATGAAAGTGAAAAGTGAAAGTAAAGTGGTTCAGTCGTGTCCGACTCATGCTTATTTTTTAAACATCAAAGCTACCTTAAAAGCAAATCTGCATTCTCTTTGCTGGATTTGGAGAAATCAAGGAGCTCTGAATCATAGAATTGTAACCTGTGCTGATTTAAAAATAAAACTTGCATGTGAGAGTTGTGAATTAAGTTTTATTGGGGCAAAATGAGGACTGGAACTTAGAAGACAGCATTTCAGACACTTTGTGAAATTGCTCCAAGGAGGGGAGGGGGAGCTAGGATAATAGGAGTTTTGCAACAAAGGGCAGGTAGTAGGGAACATCTAAAGATTGCACATAATTAAAGAAACCCACTCTGTTTAAGTTAAGGAATTTAGCAGTTTTATATGAAGTGAAAGAGAGTGAAAAGTTGGCTTGAAACTCACAAAAAAATAATAGCATGGCATCTGATCCCATCCTTCATGGCAAATAGATTTTTTTTTTTTTTTTTGAGCTCCAAAATCACTGCAGATGGTGACTGCAGCCAGGAAATTAAAAGACCCTTGGTCCTTGAAAGACAAGCTATGACCAACCTAGACAGCATATTAAAAAGCAGAAACATTACTTTGCCAACAAAGGTCCATCTAGTCAAAGCTATGTTTTTTTTTTTTCCAGTAGTCATGTATGGATGTGAGAGTTGGACTATAAAGAAAGCTGAGTGCTGAAGAATTGATGCTTTTGAACCGTGGTATTGGAGAATACTCTTGAGAGTCCTTTGGACTGCAAGGGGATCCAACCAGTCCATCCTAAATGAAATCAGTCCTAAATATTCATTGGAAGAACTGATGCTGAAGCTGAAACTCCAATACTTTGGCCACCTGATGTAAAGAACTGACTCCTTAGAAAAGACTCTGATGCTGGGAAAGTTTGAAGGCAGGAGGAGAAGGGGACGACAGAAGATGAGATGGTTGGATGGCATCACCGACTCGATGGACATGAGTTTGAGTAAACTCCAAGAGCTGGCGATGGACAAGGAGGCCTGGTGTGCTGCAGTCCATGGCGTCGCAAAGAGTCGGACATGACTGAGCGACTGAATTGAACTGAACTATGTATAGAAGATATAAGAGTCTGGGTTAACTGAAATCATTCCTTTAGTATGCGCCTCAGCTCTCCAGAGCAGTATCCTGTTTTGTTTTGTTTTGTTTTAATATTGATTCACTTGGTTGCACCAGGTCTTAGTTGTGGCATGTGGGATCTTTCACTGTGGCACATGGACTCTCTAGTGTGGCACTCTGGCTTAGCTATTCCACAGCGTGGTTAGTTCCCGGACCAGGAATTGAACCTCCATCCTTTGCATTGCAAGGTGGGTTCTTAACCACTGGACCACTGGGAAGTGCCTATCTTCTGTTTTTTTAACTGAGCAGAAGCCTACGGGTCATGCCATGGATTGACTCTCCTTCAGATCCTCTGCTTAGCTCCTCTCTGAAGCAATTAGATAACAATATCGGATGCATATTCCTGAGTTGTTTCACAGATAGGAAAACAACCCATCAAATGTAAGATGTTAACTATTTGATGACCTTGCGCAGACAGCCCCAGGCCTCCAAGAGCCTAAGGGCTGAGAAATAACCCCTGTGACATCCCCTTGCTCACTCATAACATAACACATAAGTCGCTCAGTCGTGTCCGACTCTTTGCGACCCCATGGACTGTAGCCTATCAGGCTCCTCTGTCCATGGGATTTTCCAGGCAAGAGTGCTGGAGTGGATCAGTCAATCAGAGAAATGTGCACAAACTCATTACAGACCCTGCGACCTGCCCCTCTTCCCAACCTGGCTTTTAAAAATGCACTGCTGCCAAGAAAATTTTAAAAAAAAATGCTTTGGGACATTTTAGGGCACGAGCCACCTGTCTCCTTGCATGGCCCTGAAATTAACCTTTCTCTGCTCCAAACTCATAATTTTCAGTTTGTTTGGCCTCACTGTGTGTTGGGAACACACACTTGCACTAACTTTTCCGCATCCTGCTTGTCTCCAGGGCTCGCTATAGGGAGTGGCTGCAGTCTGGTGGCTGCTAGATGGCAAGTATTACTTTCCTTCCTGAATGTTGGTGGGGCTCACTGGCTCACCATCCATGTGACTACAATTGCTGATGGCTGTGACCTCTTTTATTTACTGATTAGCAGGAAATATTCCATTTCTCACCTATGTGGTCTTGGGCTAGTGACAACATCTTTGTGCCTCAGTCTTCCCATCTATGAAAAAATTATAATCATAATGGTCACATTAGTTTGTTATGAGAAATCAGTGGTAATAAAGGCAAAGCCCTCAGAAAAGACCTACCGGATAGTAACCACCACGGATGTGCTCCTTATAAACATCAAGTGCTCTGGCATCAACAAACCTGTGTGGAGCGATCTGGGAATTTATGTTCTGAATTGGAGCCAAGCTGCTCCCACTGTTACTCAGAATGCAGGTATTAGGGAAATGATGAGCACTGCTGCAAATTCCAACACTTATTTGATGTTTGATTGAACCATGGAATCTGTCTCCATGCATAATGCAGAACTAGTCCTTGAAATAATTTACCAACCACTTTATTGACGACTAAAATAAATGTAAAAATGTGTGAAATAGTAGGCAACCCCTTATACCCCTTCTATCTGGGGCTTAAGACTGGAGGCTTAAGACATGTTTACCCACTTTTCCCTTAGGTGCATATGCCCCAGCCTTAGTGAGAATTATGCTATATTAACTTGTGTTTTCTTTAGAGAACACAACGGCAGAGCATCTTCTCATAGGTACAGAGGAGGAGAACTCTATGTGTGGACTTATGTTCTGACTATTAGAATAGGATTTCCCTGGAGAGTAGTCAGCCATTATCTTGTTTTTTTGGTGAAATAATTTGACATTTTTATGCCATGAAAGAGAAAGATGTGGGATTGACTTAAACAGAACAGAGCAAAACAGAGACATGCAATGGCTTGGAATAATAAAACCCACACACCTTATCATGATCTAAAAATTGCTCCATGATTTAGCCCTTATCTCTTAGCCTAAACTTATTTCGAAATTACTTGGATTCACGCAGTTCACTCCAGACCTAATGGTTCCCATTTTGGATTTTGCCTGAACTCATCAATCTCATTCTTTGTACTGTTCATCTCTCTGTCTAGAAACTTTTTTTTCTCCTGGACCTTCACAGGTTTTTATTATTTTACTTGTTTCATTCAGGTCTTCCCGGAGATTCAAACTGAGACTGTACAGCTCTAATGATGCATTTTTTCCATCATGAAATAAGCTATGTGAGTCAACACATTGCTGTGTGGAATGTCAGGGTGGTGGGTCCACAGACGTGGTGCCGGGAGAAACATCGTGTGCAGCGGCTGGGTGAGAGAGAGGCAGGGACGTAACCGTGTGTGGTTGAAAGACTCTGGGCCGCCTGCCCTCACGGCTCACTTGTACCTCTCGTGTCTGAGTTTGGTGTCTTACATACTTTCCTATCTGATGATAGAACATTGCTGTACACACCCATACACACGAGTAGGTGGGTCAGACTTCAGTGGTTTAGGATGAATGCCCAGCTCACACGATCACCTGAGTGTCCATAGCTAAGTATTCAGTTTCTACAAGGTCAGAAACTGTTTCTCAAAAAGGAAATATTATATGCAGAGGAGGGTACAGATTTGTTCCAGAATCTGAGAGGTATGTGCAGTGATTCTAATACAAAGCCGTGTTTACCATAGATGCTTGGAGTGACCTTGGCACTGCTGGAGCTTCGGAGCAGCCCTGATACAGCCTGAACTTGCTACAGAGTCTCCCCCTGCTCCGGAACCCACACAGAAGGGGCAGCCTGTGGTTATCTCTGCCTCAGTCAAAGTGGTTTATGATACATGGCACATTTTCCCTCTACACTGTCTTGATGTTTAGAAAAATTTGAAAGTGTGCATTTCCAGAAAATATACAGAACTGATGAAAGGGCAGCATTAAAAAAACCCCACAGTTTGTCTTTCAAATAATGCCCAAATACTTAACATAATTACATAAGGATAAAAAACAAAAACAATCAAACAAAAACAAACCCAAAGGTCTCTTCCAACACTAAAATTATATAATTCGATAACCTATTGTTGGACCTAAGATATTATTTACAAAATAACTTCTTTTGAACAAAATATATTATCAGTCTCATAAATGATTAGCAAGTATATTTCAAATAGGATGTTAAAGTTCATTAAGATCACAAGTTTTTTCCTGGTTAGATATTTTTTCTGATTAGATAAGTACAAAATTTTACTTATATAAATGTCTTTTAAAAGAGATAAGTAACTAGAAAAAAGTATATATATTAAATATATGTTATATTAAGCTACATGATTATTTTTCCTTGTTTTAAAAATCTATAGATATTCCAGGATAAACCTTTAGTTGTTCAAAGTTGTATGTCAGTGAATATTATTTTAAAGTTTTATTTTCCATATGGACTGTCTAGATAAAGGACTGATTTGTGATGTATGCACTAGGTACATGATATAAATTTGTCAATCCATAAAAGAATTAATTAGACATTTAATGATTAAATAATGAGTGAGCTGATTTTTTAATAGAACATACACTTCAAACTGTTGAAAATGATTATTTGAAATCTAAACAATTTAACTGAATTTTCTTTTCAGGTTCACCAAGAGAGTTGAACCAAATATAAGGCTCAACTTTGATGATTTCCAAGCATGGCTCAAGGGACTTTCCTGGCAGTCCAGTGGTTAAGACTCATTAAGATTTAGGAGGCCTGGGTTCAATTGCTGGTCAGGGAACTTGATCAGCAACTAAGAGCCTGAATACAGCTAAAGATTCTCCTGGTACAGTCAAATAAATAAAGATAAATAATATTTTTTTAAAAGAGCATAGAGAAGTTTTCTTTTTTTTTTTTAATGGGGATGATAGCAGCAGTAAACTTTGGGGATTGTTTTGATGATTAACTGCAATTTGTAATTGCACGTTAAGAGGTACAAGAGGGAATTCAGACTCTTAAGACCTCTGTAAATGGGCACCAACCTGGCTGAACTCATCTGTTATAATTTGCCCAATCCATCCACTATCCCCTCCATGGAAGATGCTCAAAGCACATTAGTTGAATGAATGGATGTCTTATTACCGCACTGTGACCTGCAAACAGTTCTCACGTTCCCTCTCCATATCCAGTTTTCCTTCAACATTCTCTGCCGTGTCTCTTACCCACCTTTAAGCTGCTCCCACTCCTTAGTAAGAGGAATGTTTAACTCACCTCCCAGCCCACCGTGTGCCTTCCCTGTACAGCCTTGTCACTCACAGGACTCATTTTTATGCTGCTCTCCGCTTTTATTTGTTCAACTTTATCTTATCTCTCCAGTAATACACATGCAGTGTTAGCCAAAGGCATATTTGATGATACATAAACTGCTTTGGTTGTCTGATGGATGTTTAGGGACACAGAAAGGTATTTGATTTTCTCATGTTTGCTCTGGGATGAGCTAGCATGAAGATTCAGTCTCTCAAAGCAGAATATGAATCTCATGCCAGAAGTAGCTACATTTTGATTTCAGGAAAGTCATCATAGAAAATAATGTGTCAAGGGCTCATTTAAAGATTATTTGTTTTGAAAACCAAGCTAATCTAGACTCTGCAGAATCCTGGGCCTCCCTGGTGGCTCTGTGTAAAGAATCTGACTGCCAATGCAGGAGACGCAAGAAACTTGGTTTTGATTACTGGGTCAGGAAGATCCCGTGGAGGAGGAAATGGCAACCCACTCCAATATACTCAGCTGAAAAAGTCCACGGATTGAGGAGCCTAGTAGGCAACAATCCATAGGGTTGCAAAGAGTCAGACACAACTGAGCACACACACCCACACCCACACACACGCTAAATGATAACAACGACTCAGCGCTCTGGAAACTGACTAAAGGGGAATAACAATCTGAGAATCTCTCGTGCTTGAAAAACCTCTGAATTTCAGGAGAATTCCAAATGATGCATGTAGACACTCCGCCTATGGAGGTGGAGCATAATCCCTCACTCCTTAAATATCGGGTCCACGTAGTGACTATTAAAGGATGAACACCATAAGATCCAGATTTAATGTTACCTTTTAGTCCCCCTAAATGTGCTGGACAAATTGAAAAAATGTCCTTAGCCCAAGAGGTTATAAAGGGCTTTTGCCATCCAGATAAAGACAAGGCAGAGACCCAGGCAGAAAAGAGTCTGAACATCAATCCAGGAGCTCAAGTTAACCCAACTATCACTTCAAACAGAAATTGTAGCATCAGATTAAACTGGCACATAGCAGGCTTTTAATTTAAGACCTGGAGGCATCAGCTAATTTAGGGTGAGTGCCAACCAATGTGATGAACTCTGAATACAAATGGCAGATACACCAAGGACACAGGGCTCTGCCCTCAAGGACCTCACGGTGACTAAAAGAAATACATTAAATGTTCATAACACAATAAGATTGTGGAGACATTCCTAAAGGCTATGCAACACAGAAGTGAACAGTCTGCTGAGATGTGCTTGGGCTCCTGCTGCTGCTGCTGCTGCTAATTCGCTTCAGTCGTGTCCGACTCTGTGTGACCCCAGAGACGGCAGCCCACCAGGCTCTCCCGTCCCCGGGATTCTCCAGGCAAGAACACCGGAGTGCGTTGCCATTTCCTTCTCCAGTGCATGAAAGTGAAAAGTGAAAGTGAAGTCGCTCAGTCATGTCCGACTCCTAGCGACCTCATGGACTACAGCCCACCAGGCTCCTCTGTCCATGGGATTTCCAGGCAAGAGTACTGGAGTGGGGTGCCATCGCCTTCCTACTTGAGTTCAAACATACATCTGTAACTTATAAGCACAGAGGTACTATAACCTCTTGTAGAAATAACAAACGATAATACATACTTATTCAGAAAGTAACAATTTCCAGTTACAGAAAGGATGACTGGACAGCCTACCATTTGCCAAGCATGTGTGCACAGAGCTTTCATGCACATTTCCTTTTTGTACTTATCTGGGAAACATTAAGCACATTTGTTACACATGAAAGGAACAAGAAGTCTGATAACTTTCCCAACGTCACCCAACATCACGATGACACGAAGAAAAAGGATTTGAACCCACATCTGAGTGACCCTAGTGTTCTGTCCTTGTAATGGACCCACACTGTTTACAAAAGCTATCCAGCAGAACTCAAGTTTTTGTTGTTGTTCAGTCACTAAGTCATGTCTGACTCTGAGACTTCATGGACGTAGCATGCCGGGCTCCCCTGTCCTTAACTATCTTCCAGAGTTTGCTTCAATTCATGTCCATTGAGCTGGTGATGCTATCTCACCCTCTGCTGCCCTCTTCTCCTTTTGCCTTCAATCTCTCCTAGCAACAGAGTCTTTTCCAAAGAGTCGGCTCGTCAAGCAGCAAGTGGCCAAAGTATTAGACCTTTCTGTTTACAAAAGCTCTCCAGCAGAACTCAAGTTTTTGTTGTTGTTCAGTCACTAAGTCATGTCTGACTCTGAGACTTCATGGATGTAGCATGCCGGGCTCCCCTGTCCTTAACTATCTTCCGGAGTTTGCTTCAATTCACGTCCATTGAGCTGGTGATGCTATCTCACCCTCTGCTGCCCTCTTCTCCTTTTGCCTTCAATCTCTCCAGCAACAGAGTCTTTTCCAAAGAGTCGGCTCGTCAAGCAGCAAGTGGCCAAAGTATTAGACCTTCAGCTTCAGCATCAGTCCTTCCAATGAATAGTCAGGCTGATTTCCCTTAGGATTGACCAGTTTTATCTCTTTGTAGTCCAAGGGTCTCTCAAGAGTCTTATTCAGCACCACAGTTCAAAAACATCAAGTATTCAGCACTCAGTTTTCTTTATGGCTCAACTCACATCCACACATGACTACTGGGAAAACCATAGCTTTGACTAGATGAACTCTGTTGGCAAAGTACCCAAGAACCATACACTCAGTCCACCTACAGAGGCCTGTTTAGATGGATCAGTCATGGTCCAACGGGGGCACTGAAGCCACACCAGCTGTTTTAACAGAAGTTAGGAAGTTTAATATACACATAGTCATTGGCTAGCTTATGAGATTTTAGAAGGCAAAAAAACAACTCTGAGATATCATCATATGCCAGTAGCTACTTTATATGTATATACATCAGTTCAGTTCAGTTCAGTTCAGTCGCTCAGTCGTGTCCCATTCTTTGTGACCCCACGAATTGCAGCACGCCAGGCCTCCCTGTCCATCAGCAACTCCCGGAGTTTACCCAGACTCACTTCCATCGAGTCAGTGATGCCATCCAGCCATCTCATCCTCGGTCATTTTCTTCTCCTCCTGCCCCCAATCCCTTCCAGCATCAAGGTCTTTTCCAATGAGTCAACTCCTTGCATGAGGTGGCCAAAGTACTAGAGTTTCAGCTCCAGCATCATTCCTTCCAAAGAAATCCCAGGGCTGATCTCCTTCAGAATGTACTGGTTGGATCTTCTTGCAGTCCAAGGGACTCTCAAGAGTCTTCTCCAACACCACACTTCAAAAGCATCAATTCTTCTGCGCTCAGCCTTCTTCACAGTCCAACTCTCACATCCATACATGACCACAGGAAAAACCATAGCCTTGACTAGACGGACCTTAGTCAGCAAAGTAATGTCTCTGCTTTTGAATATACTATCTAGGTTGGTCATAACTTTTCTTCCAAGGAGTAAGCGCCTTTTAATTTCATGGCTGCAGTCACCATCTGCAGTGATTTTGGAGCCCTATATATATAAATAATTTAGTTATTTATTTGGTTGCACCTGGTTTTAGTTGTGGCACTTGAGATTTTTATATATATATAAATATATATATAATTTTTATATAAATACATATATAATTATATATAAAATATATATAAATAATTTAGTTATTTATTTGGTTGCACCTGGTTTTAGTTGTGGCACTTGAGATTTTTATATATATATAAATATATATATAATTTTTATATAAATACATATATAATTATATATAAAATATATATAAATAATTTAGTTATTTATTTGGTTGCACCTGGTTTTAGTTGTGGCACTTGAGATTTTTATATATATATAAATATATATATAATTTTTATATAAATACATATATAATTATATATAAAATATATATAAATAATTTAGTTATTTATTTGGTTGCACCTGGTTTTAGTTGTGGCACTTGAGATTTTTATATATATATAAATATATATATAATTTTTATATAAATACATATATAATTATATATAAAATATATATAAATAATTTAGTTATTTATTTGGTTGCACCTGGTTTTAGTTGTGGCACTTGAGATTTTTATATATATATAAATATATATATAATTTTTATATAAATACATATATAATTATATATAAAATATATATAAATAATTTAGTTATTTATTTGGTTGCACCTGGTTTTAGTTGTGGCACTTGAGATTTTTATATATATATAAATATATATATAATTTTTATATAAATACATATATAATTATATATAAAATATATATAAATAATTTAGTTATTTATTTGGTTGCACCTGGTTTTAGTTGTGGCACTTGAGATTTTTATATATATATAAATATATATATAATTTTTATATATTTACATATATAATTATATATAAAATATATATAAATAATTTAGTTATTTATTTGGTTGCACCTGGTTTTAGTTGTGGCACTTGAGATCTTTAGCTTCAGCATATAGGATCAGTTCCCTGACCAGGGATGGAACCCTGGTCCCCTGCATTGATAGTGTAGAGTCTTAGCCACTGGACCACCAGGGAAGTCCCCAGAAGAAGCTACTTCTTAAAAAGATGAAAGAAGAAAGGGCAGGAATTGAGATTATTTGAATTTAGATGTTTCAAAGATCAAAGACTTTGAGCTGGGATGCGAAGTCTAAGAAGGGTCCTGTCTCTCCAGGATTTTCACTCAGGAGCTCAGAGAAGGGGTGCCTATGTCTGTCTAAGGAGTAACATGGTTTGTAGAAGCCAGCTCTTGTCTGACAAAGCAAAATACACCAGGATGAATTTGAAGCTAGGAGACAGTGATTTAAGAGCCATCACGCTCAACAAGTCCGCATTTCTAAAAACCCAGAGGCCCTTTTTGCATCTCTTAGAAATTCCTCCCATAGGTACCACTGGTTGTAAGTCACCACCATTACTAAAATCAAGCAATATCAGGAGCTGCTGATAAGTATTTTGTCTCCCAAATGCCATAAGTTACCAAAAAGAATGCAGAACTTAGTGGATATATAGTTCATGTTAAATTTTTATTTATAAAATTAAAGTTAATTTTAGTTTGCCTTTTGAAATTAGTGCAGGAGTGTTGGTATTTTTATCATAGACCCATGACTAAATATAGTTCCTCTGCTGCAAACTTACATAAAATATTTACTTAAGGATAATTATACCACAAAAGCTGATTCAAATGCCAGGCTTCATTAGGAGTTTCACAGTTGTCTTAAATCAAGACAAGAGGGTTAATATAAGTGTAATTATCTGACCTTAAGCCACATAGATCTTTTTATATGTCATGCTATTTATAATGCATTTTGGCAGATCAGCCTTTTGAACATATCAGAAGCTGTTTAGTATAAAAGGAGTTATTATTAATATCATTAGGGATGCATAGAAATCAGAAAGAAATGGTTACTGGATTCCACCTAAATACATAATGGGCTATTGGAGATACAGAGAACTATAAAGAAGCTCTCAGCTCATCTCGAACTTGCATTTCTGTAGGAGATAAGGCAAGCAAACAGGAAAACTACATTACTCAGTGTCTCCTCAGACCAAACATATGCTACAATCTATAAATGCTATAAAAATGGAAAGAAAGAAATTCCCTGTGAGACTTGGGGAAGCTTTAAAGAATGAACTGGAATTTGAGCTTGACCTTGAAGAATCATTACTTTCTGCTCTCATTTAGCACCTATGCCAACCAGTCAGTGAAAGTGAAGTGAAAGTCACTCAGTCGTGTCTGAGTCTTTGCAACCCCATGGACTATATAGTCCATGGAATTCTCCAGGGCAGAATACTGGAGTGGGTAGCCTTTCCCTTCTCCAGGGGATCTTCCCAACCCAGAGACTGAACCCAGGTCTCCCGCATTATGGGAGGATTCTTTACCAGCTGAGCCACAACGGAAGCCCAAGAATACTGGAGTGGGTAGCCTATCCCCTCTCCAGTGGATCTTCCTGACCCAGGAATTGAACCAGAGTCTCCTGCATTGCAGGTGGATTCTTTACCAACTGAGCCATCAGGGAAGCCTGTCAAGCAGCACCTGAAGCCTCCCCACCCCACCCCCCCACCAGATTAGCTCTCTCTGCATCAGTCCCCAAATTCCTCCAGGACTGGAACCTTGGTTTGTGTATCCCTGAATATCTAGTTTGCTTTAATAAGCATGTTCCAAACAGTGTGTTGGCCACCTCGTGAGAAGAGCTGACTCATTGGAAAAGATCCTGATGTTGGGCAAGAATTGAAGGCAAGAGGAGAAGGGTGTGACAGAGGATGAAATAGTTGGTCACATCACCAACTCAATGGACATGAGTTTGAGCAAACTCCGGGAGATGGTGAAGGACAGGGAAGGCTGGTGTACTGCAGTCCATGGGGTCACAAAGAGTCGGACCTAACTTAGTGATTGAACAACAAAACAGTGTGTTATATGGATCTGGATTAAACATTCCTATGGAAAGGTCAATAGCTCCCATTCTTTCTCAGAATCTCACTAGGAAGAGAAGCATGTAAATGCAAAGGGCCATGTACTACACACAATGGCAAAACCATCCACCTGCACCCAAGGCAGAAGCCCTGTGCAGCAGGCAGAGAGAACAGCCTTCTAGAGCATTCAGTTCAGTGAGTTCTGACAGCTGTCCCACCTGGCAGACCACCAGTTGCTGAATGGTTCCGTCTCCCTCAAAACATTCCACGTGCCCCTTTGTGGTCTGCCTCTTCCTCTCCCTCCAGAAACAGTCAACTGCTCTTTCACTGTCATTACAGGCTTGTTTGCATTTCACATAAATAGAATCATTCGGAATGCGTGATGCACATAACATACCTGATAGGCACACCACTTGGTAACTGATTTCGTTCTTTCAAGCAGCATGAATATTTTGCGTTTCATTCGTCTTGTTTCACAGATCACTCACTATTTTGTTCCTTTTTGTGGCTGAGTATGACTCAGTTGTATGGGTTGTCTGTCTGTTCAAGTGTTGATGGACATCTGTGTTGTTTCCAGTTTGGGGCTATTATTAATTTCCTGCTTTCAGGAAGACAGTATGGAGGGTCAGAGTGTCCCTCTTGCACTGGCTATTTCTTAAGTAACTTTAAAAATAATATATTACTGTGGCACATTTTAGGATAGCCCTTCCTGAACCCCAATGAAATAGTATTGCAAATGTAGGAAATTTATTACAGATGCATCACTTACTATAAATGGTATGCAGGATCAAGAAAGAATAAAAGCATGAAATTTTCTTTCCTATTTTTTATCCTCATTATCATCCTGAATTATACAAGTTAAAAACCACACTCGATTTTGAGAAGCATGAGTAAAGGGGAGTTTAAAATGGCTATTAAGTCCTTTAAAAGTAGAGAGTAATACGTTCTTTGTTTTGAACTCTTAATTCACCAGTGCCAAAACTCCATCTATAAACTGAAATGTTAGCTTTCTTTACATTTTATTTGTTCTTGAATTTTGCAAATTATAATTTCTTGTATGGCTACATATTGTTTTGGTTTAATAAAATATTGATTTTATATAGTCTCTCTCAGGTACATAACTTTCTTTGTGTGTAGTGAATTATGCTGACCATTGCAAAAACTGAAAACTTATAGAGGAATATATATATAACTCTTCACAGAGTAATGACTATGTCAGTAAAAATAGCACTTACAGCATTGTATCAAAATATTAGTATTGAAAAACTAAATTATACAACTGGCTATTCCTTTTAAGGTTTTCAATACAGAGACAGATATAAGTATAACATAAATATTCAACCAAATTCCAAGTTTTGATCTAAATTAGACAGTATTTCAAATATATGGCTAAATTTGAAGAAATGACTATTCAATAACCATTGAAGGGCTATTATGTATAATGTTCTTATACTTCATTTTAATCTAACATGGGAAAAAACAGAGTTTAGGCTGGAAAGAAAATTCAAAAGCTAATATTTAGAAGTCATAAGAGCTGAGGAAAATTTTACAGTAAGGAAACCATATGTGTGGAGAAGGCAATGGCACTCCACTCCAGTACTCTTGCCTGGAAAATCCCATGGATGGAGGAGCCTTTTACGCTGCAGTCCATGGGGTTATACGTTCTTTGTTTTGAACTCTTAATTCACCAGTGCCAAAACTCCATCTATAAACTGAAATGTTAGCTTTCTTTACATTTTATTTGTTCTTGAATTTTGCAAATTATAATTTCTTGTATGGCTACATATTGTTTTGGTTTAATAAAATATTGATTTTATATAGTCTCTCTCAGGTACATAACTTTCTTTGTGTGTAGTGAATTATGCTGACCATTGCAAAAACTGAAAACTTATAGAGGAATATATATATAACTCTTCACAGAGTAATGACTATGTCAGTAAAAATAGCACTTACAGCATTGTATCAAAATATTAGTATTGAAAAACTAAATTATACAACTGGCTATTCCTTTTAAGGTTTTCAATACAGAGACAGATATAAGTATAACATAAATATTCAACCAAATTCCAAGTTTTGATCTAAATTAGACAGTATTTCAAATATATGGCTAAATTTGAAGAAATGACTATTCAATAACCATTGAAGGGCTATTATGTATAATGTTCTTATACTTCATTTTAATCTAACATGGGAAAAAACAGAGTTTAGGCTGGAAAGAAAATTCAAAAGCTAATATTTAGAAGTCATAAGAGCTGAGGAAAATTTTACAGTAAGGAAACCATATGTGTGGAGAAGGCAATGGCACCCCACTCCAGTACTCTTGCCTGGAAAATCCCATGGATGGAGGAGCCTTTTACGCTGCAGTCCATGGGGTTGCGAAGAGTCGGACACAACTGAGAGACTTCACTTTCACTTTTCACTTTCATGCACTGGAGAAGGAAATGGTAACCCACTCCAGTGTTCTTGCCTGGAGAATCCCAGGGACAGGGGAGCCTGGTGGGCTTCCGTCTACGGGGTCGCACAGAGTCAGACACGACTGAAGTGACTTAGCAGCAGCAGCAGCAAACCATATGTGATGATGTAGGATTTGAATTTCCTCGTAAAGAAAACTAAAACTTGGATAGAAGAGGGCAGTGGAGTAGTTTAAGCAGCAGATGGACGTAAAAGAGAGCAGAACTGTCTGACATCTGGAAAACCGCTTTGGCTAGGAAATGATTTCACTTAGGGGAACAGAGAGCAGGGAGCCTGGAAATTATGTCATATACTGTTATACTTGATTTTATGGAGATTCTCCTGGAGTCGTACCAAACAGCTTAGTCTCTGCACCGTTTCAAGGTCATCCTGGAGGCTACAGTGAAAGCACTCATCTTTCAACCCTCAGCCTAGAGGCTCCCATTCTGTCTGCATAAGGAACAGGCCTGTTGGTGCCAACCACAGCAACAGAAGCCTCACTGGGCTGAACTCTGGGCAAAGCATCTCTCAAGCGGAATATCAGTGTCAGAAGAGAAGACTTTTTTGTGGGACTTTAGTATAAATGACATCTCCTCTGGGCCAAGTTCTCCCTTTGTGGGCAACCCCGTTGCCTCTATTTCTATGCAGATTATTGGAACTTCTGTCGTGACAGTTATTCCCATGGACTGGGTAATTGTCTTTTTCAGTGTCTACATTTCTTCCTAGGTGTCCACTGAATTAAAAAATCACAACAAGTAAGTGATCGGAAAAAGAATAAAGGGAATTTTTGTTTGACATTTGAAAAGAAGAAAAGGGACTTTAGGAGCAGCTGTGGGAAAGACCATGCTGACCACTTGAAGCTGGGTTTTAACCACAGTGTCAGTGTGGGGAATGGACAGTGCGTGATGGTGCTGTTATTTTGGGGCTGATGGGGTGAAAATCCAGTGTCCTGGTGCTGTTGCCTTTTTCTCTCTAGGCAATGCCTATAAGAGAGCTCAGGGTGAAATGTTGATGAAACCTATGATGAAAATAACCCAAATATTTGTGAAAATTGCCAGATTCTTGTGAGGTATTGTATAAGGAAGAAATAAGCACTGTTGTATTTAACTGGTTAGATTTTGTAATTTAAATGTTATAGCAGCTAGCGTTAACGATTCAGATAGAAATGCATATGTTCCTAACTAGCTTAATGCTTGTCACTCATGCTTCCTTCTTAAGAATATTTAGCCCTATTTAGGGCCCAAAGAATGGCTTGCTAAATTTAATGTTGCTGGAGAGATTAATATTGAGATTTTAAGTACCTCTTTGACTTCAGTTACATGAAGAGAAGAATTATAATCAGAGTTATCCTGACTTAAAAGGTCAAAGTAAAAAATAAATACCTCATCCGAGGAGACATTTATATGAAGATCATGCAGTGAGTATCATAATTTGAGAGCTTGAACTTCTAAAACTCTATAATGATATGTCACATAAATAAACAACAAATAAATCAGGACTTATTCTTCTATGCAGACGTTGTGGTTGATTTATTCTGTAAATGTTTGAAATATTCTTAGTGACATAAATTTATTCTTATTGATATAAATTTAGCCATCATCTATATAATATATATGTAATATGTGTGTGCTGCTGCTGCTGCTGCTGCTGAAGTCACTTCAGTCATGTCTGACTCTGTGTGACCCCACAGATGGCCCTATCCCCGTCCCTGGGATTCCCCAGACAAGAACACTGGAGTGGGCTGCCATTTCCTTCTCCAATGCATGAAAGTGAAAAGTGAAAGTGAAGTCGCTCAGTCATGTCCGACTCTTCGCAACCCCATGGACTGCAGCCTACTAGGCTCCTCCATCCATGGGATTTTCCAGGCAAGAGTACTGGAGTGGGGTGCCATCGCCTTCTCTGTAATATATGTATATATGTGTGCATATATATATATATATCACTACTTAAAAAAAAAAGTCCTGAATGCAACCATCATATTTGACTTGGAGTCTTTAAATAGACAAATATATCCAGAAAGAAATTCTTTCTTAAACCTGAAGAGCATGCCAATGAAGCTAAATTACTTTTGTGTAAAAGATGTGCTTGAGAAAAACTCAGTGTTCAGTGATTTATGAATGAAAGTTTTAATATCATGTTCTGCTAATCACCAAAAACCACAAAACCTGTTGTCTGGTTTTAAAATGATATAAGAAATCTCTTTAAAATGATATAAGAAAATAACTATTGTTTCTCCCCCATTATGTTCATTGATGTATCTGTAATGGCTTAAATGAGTATCCCACGTGAACTGAACTTAAATCACAAGACCACACAATTAAAGGGACTCTGCAGAAAAAGATTAACCCAGAAGGACTGAGACTTCATCCTTAGGAAGTCCTGCTTATAAGGCTGACCTTTGGATGATGTCTGGGAGCTTGGATTTCAGAACTGTTCTGTGATAAGAGTAACAAGCTGTGCCTAAACGCCTTGGGCAAATACTATAGTTTAGACGGAAACTGCTTTCCTTTCGAGAGTCTGGGAATTTGGTACAAGCCAGAAGGGTGTGCATGTGACCAGTGCTCAATAAAGATCACTGGTGCTGAGTGGCTAGTGGTCCCCTTGTAGACTGTTACCTGTGTTGTCCCATCTAGCTGCTGAGGGACTGAAGGAATCCTGTGTCATCTTCCCACCAGGCGAGAGCTTGTGTTCCTGGCACCTAGTGTGCTCTGTCCTAGGTCGCTTGAGTTGTATATGACTCTTTGTGACTCCATGGACTGTAGCCTGCCAGGTTTGTCTGTCTGCAGGATTCTCCAGGCAAGAATATTGGAGTGGGTTGCCATGCCCTCCTCCAGGGGATCTTCCCAACCCAGGGGTCGAACCCATGTCTCTTATGTCTCCTGCACTGGCAGGCAGATTCTTTATAGTTAGCCCCACCTGGGAAGCCCTCCTTGCACCTAGAATCCCCCATGTTCCCCTTTTTCCCCCTTTGTTGATTTTATTTTGTGTCCTTTCACTGTAATAAGTCATAACTGTGAGCATGACTATATGCTGAATCCAATGAATCATTACATGTAGCGATGGTCTTTGAGACCTCTGAAACAGTAACAAAAATTACCAAAATTATGCATCTGTCTGCAGACATCTTTCTGTATAAGCCTGTTTTCACTGGTAGCATATTCATGTCAATTCTTCTATACTTTCACAGTTGGAAATAGATGAAGAAGACTCTGTGCACAGAAAATGAAATTTCTAAAGAAAAAATAAAATATAATTAAAGTGATGTCTCAAAAAGTAGGATGTGTACAAAACAAGAATAACAATCATGGTTAGAGTTCAACTTAGAAAACTGTTTCTAAAATAAGCATAAATGTGTTAATTGTATATATCAATTTGTTATTTTATAATTCTACAAGCAATTGCTCTACTGAAAAATACTTTTTAGAATAACACAAGCATATGGAATGATTTATGATTCATTTTCAAAATATCCTCAAAGATGCATGCAATTTCCAGGCTCTTCTTTTGCCCTCTCCATCTCTTACATGTTCCATGATCAACTTATTAGCTGGACTAAAAATTCCTTTAAACCAAAAGAACTACTACTTTGACAAATGCTGTGGTATCTTTTTATAACTTCCTTAGTTATAATCTACAAATTTGAACTTTGACTACTGAGTGATTGAGAGTTGAAATATCATATTATAAAACCATTAACAAAAAAGCATTATTTATAATTTGTCTCTGTAACCACATTTTCAGGATAACTATACCAAGTACTAAAATGATTACTCCAAACCCTGTCTACATTATAATGCTTTTGGATATGTTTGCTTGTTAATTATGTGTTATCTAAAGTCTTCGACTGTGTGGATCACAATAAATTGTGAAAAACCCTGAAAGAGATGGGCATACCAGACCACCTGACCTACCTATTGAGAATCCTATATGCAGGTCAGGAAGCAAGAGTTAGAACTGGACATGGAACAACAGACTGATTCCAAATAGGAAAAGGAGTACGTCAAGGCTGTATATTGTCACCTTGCTTATTTAACTTATATGCAGAGTACATCATGAGAAATGCTGGGCTGGAAGAAGCACAAGCTGGAATCAAGATTGCCAGGAGAAATATCAATAACCTCAGATATGCAGATGACACCACTCTTATGGTAGAAAGTGAAGAGGAACTAAAAAGCCTCTTGATGAGAGTGAAAGAGGAGAGTGAAAAAGTTGGCTTAAAGCTCAACATTCAGAAAACAAAGATCATGGCATCCGGTCCCATCACTTCAGGGCAGATAGATGGGGCAACAGTGGAAACAGTGTCAGACTTTATTTTTTTGGGCTCCAAAATCACTGCAGATGGTGATTGCAGCCGTGAAATTAAAAGACGCTTACTCCTTGGAAGGCAAGTTATGACTAACTTAGATAGCATATTCAAAAGCAGAGACATTACTTTGCCCACTAAGGTCCGTGTAGTCAAGGCTATGGTTTTTCCTGTGGTCATGTATGGATGTGAGAGTTGGACTGTGAAGAAGGCTGAGCGCCAAAGAATGGATGCTTTTGAACTGTGGTGTTGGAGAAGACTCTTGAGAGTCCCTTGGACTGTAAGGAGATCCAGCCAGTCCATTCTGAAGGAGATCAGTCCTGGGTGTTCTTTGGAAGGAATGATGCTAAAACTGAAACTCCAGTACTCTAGCCACCTCATGTGAAGAATTGACTCATTGGAAAAGACCCTGATGTTGGGAGGGATAAGGGGCAGGAGGAGAAGGGGACGACCGAGGATGGGATGGCTGGATGGCATCATGGACTCGATGGACGTGAGTTTGAGTGAACTCCGGGAGTTGGTGATGGACAGGGAGGCCTGGCGTGCTGCAATTCATGGGGTCGCAAAGAGTCGGACACGACTGAGCAACTGAACTGAACTGAATTGGTAGTATATTTGTGTTTCACCTGCTGAGTTCCTTAAATGAAGAAGTTTGACATATTATTTTCTTTTAAATGTTTGTTTGTTTGTTTGGCTGCCTTGGGTCTCGGTCGCATCCCATGGGAACTTCCGCTGTGGTGTGCAAGCTTAGTGCCCTTAGCATGTGGGATCTTAGTTCTTCAACCAGGTATCAAACCTGAATCCCCAGCGTTGTAATTTTGTTTTACCTAAACACTTAAATTTCAAGTAATTCTATGCAAATTATTTTTTAAAAATCTGTGGCAAGAAAATGAGAGTGAATAATAAATAAGATGCTTGCTTAGCAATTGTGTTTCAGCAAGTACAAACAGTAACAAATACATGTGTAAATAACATATATGAAAGAAAAACATTCACAAATATGTTGCTTATATTTCTAATGCACAAGGAAGATTGTCATAGGTAGTAAACTAGAAAAGTCTGAGGATACTCAAATAGGGTACATATAAAGAAAACCATGCAGGCGTAGCACAGTAAAACTTAAAATTTAACCCAAAGATTCTTAAAAGCATCCAGAGAAACACAAACTTCTCAACCAGCGACAATAAAATGTTTAAGAAAATGGATAATTACATTCAAAGTACAAAACAAACATACTGTGAATCCAGTTCTATATGCAGCAAAAATGCTTTCCAAAAAAGAAAGGTGGTCCAGTGGCTAAGACTTTGAGCTCCCAATGCAGGGGGGCCCAGGTTGGAGAAGTAGATCGCACAGTCCTCAACTAAGACCTGGGCAGTCAAATAAATAAGTAAGTTAATTTAAAAAAAAAATATATATATATATATATATATATATATACATATAATATTCAAAGTACAAAACAAACATACTGCGAATCCAATTCTATATGCAGCAAAAATGCTTTCCAGAAAAGAAAGGTGGTCCAGTGGCTAAGACTTTGAGCTCCCAATGCAGGGGGGCCCAGGTTGGAGAAGTAGATCGCA
The DNA here is from genome assembly GCA_006408695.1 of Aepyceros melampus. NCBI lineage: Eukaryota > Metazoa > Chordata > Mammalia > Artiodactyla > Bovidae > Aepyceros > Aepyceros melampus. The sequence goes on from SJXQ01013202.1 coordinate 21,474, forward strand.
CAGTCCTCAACTAAGACCTGGGCAGTCAAATAAATAAGTTAATTTAAAAAAAAAAAAAAATATATATATATATATAATATTCTTTTTTTAAAAAGAGAGGCAAATGAGTGCATTTTCAAATAAATTAAAATTTAGAGGATTAGTGAATTTAGAGGATGTGCATGTAAAGGGAATAATTAGAGAGTTCTTCAGATAGAAGCAAAATGACCCCAGAAGGAAAGTAGACCCCAGAAAAATGACCTTGAGTCACAGATTTGCCACAAGGAGTACAGAGCCTACTGAAAGTAAATATGTGGACTTGTCTAAATGATTACTGTTTGAATAAAACATTAATGAGAAAGTCTTGGGTACATAAATGTACAGAACAGTAAAATAGCTGATGATAATTGCACAAAAATATAAGAGTTGGTTTGAGAATAAAACAAGAGTTAAATTGTTTTGAGGTCCTTACAATGACTAAGTGTTAAAATTCTACTATATAAGCAGAAACCAACACAACATTGTAAAGCAATTATCTTCCAAGTAAAAATTTAAATAATAAGTTTATATATTGGATTCTAATGTTAATGATGGATTTATAATTTCAATATCAAACCCTAAAATTTAGTAAAATAATATATAATAGAGGAATAAAATTAAATACAATAAAATTTAATTATCTGAGAACTAGGAGAAAAGAAATAGTTGAGATGAAAAAGTGCAGATAAGATGGTAGACTTATGCACATACATTGTAATGACATTAAATATAAATGAGCAAAATTGTCCAATTAAAGCTCTAGCCTTACTGGGTTAGATTTTACAATAAATCTCCCATAAGTTTCTTTTTTTTTTTTTTTTTTTGCTATACATTGACATGAATCAGCCACGAGTGTACATGAACTCCCAATAAGATAACCTTTAAACATAAAGCTACACATAGAAGGTGAAAATAAAATATTGCAAAACATATACGTTGCAAATATGAAACAAAAGGAAGCTGGCAACAATATACAAAAAAAAGATCAATATTCTTTAAGAAAAGATTATTGAGATAGAGATGTTTTATAATATGAAAACATCAACATATTAGGAATATATAAAAAGTCTAAATATGTTTGCACCTAATCAGATAACCTCAAAATATATAAGGCTAAGAGAAAAACAGAATTTAAAAGAGTCCTGACATGTAAAATCACAGAGGAAGATATTAATATGCTGTTTACAATCACTGATTAAAAGTGACTGCTGAAGACAAGAACAATTTACCCCATCCCTGTCACAGCATCTTTATGAGTTTACGATTCCTCTCTCATGGGTGTGCTGAATTTTAAATCTGAAATTAACATGTGAAATATCTATGGATCTAAAAGAGCAGTTTGAAAGAATACACTGGTAATGCTGTCAATAGCAATATTTTGTCCTTTGAATAAAAATGAACCCTAGTGATGCCATTAAAATATCTTGAGTGTGATAATTCCTTAGAAAGTAAAAATGATCATGAGAAAAAATGGAAATAAATAACCTTGAATGTTCATGTAAACATAGAAAAGGCAAAGCAAGCTGGCAAGATGAGAAATACAACAGACGCTTGAGGCCTAAGAAATAAATGCAAAAGCTAGTCCACCCTGCAGTGTACTCATGATAATATCCTTGAAATTATCAAATTCAGGACAAGTGCCTCATCAGCTCTAAAGTTAAATTCTGTATTAGTGTGTTGAATTAGCTCTTCAATAGGGCTTCCCAGGTGGAGCAGTGGTAAATATCCACCTGCCAGTGCAGGAGATGTGGGGTCCATCCTTGGGTTGAAAACTCCCCTGAATGGCCCACTCCAGTATTCTTTCCTGGAAAATTCCATGCATGGAGGGGTCTGGCAGGCTACAGCCCAGGGGGTTGCAAAGAATTGGACATGACTGAGTGACTGAGTACACAGCACACATTATGTAGAAAAATTTATCATGTCCTTATATATTTGACATAGGGCTTTCCTGGTAGCTCAGACGGTAAAGTGTCTGCCTACAATGCGGGAGACTCGGGTTTGATCCCTGGGTTGGAAAGATCCTCTGGAGAAGGAAATGGCAACCCACTCCAGTATTCTTGCCTGGAAAATCCCATGGACTGAGGAGTCTGGTAGGCTACAGTCCATGGGGTCGCCAAGAGTCAGACACGACTAAGCGACTTCATTATATATATATTTGACTAACATAAAAATGTTTTGTATTCAGATGCTTATATCTTTCCTTTTCTCCTTTGCTTTTCGCCTCTCTTCTTTTCACGGCTATTTGTAAGGCCTCCCCAGACAGCCATTTTGTCTTTGTGCATTTCTTTGCCATGGGGATGGTCTTGATCCCTGTCTCCTGTACAATGTCATGAACCTCATTCCATAGTTCATCAGGCACTCTATCTATCAGATCGAGGCCCTTAAATCTATTTCTCACTTCCACTGTATAATCATAAGGGATTTGATTTAGGTCATACCTGAATGGTCTAGTGGTGTTGCCCACTTTCTTCAATTTAAGTCTGAATTTGGCAATAAGGAGTTCATGATCTGAGCCACAGTCAGCTCCCGGTCTTGTCTTTGTTGACTATATAGAGCTTCTCCATCTTTGGCTGCAAAGAATATAATCAGTCTGATTTTGGTGTTGACCATCTGGTGATGTCCATGTGAAGAGTCTTCTCTTGTGTTGTTGGAAGAGGGTGTTTGCTATGACCAGAGCATTTTTCTTGGCAAAACTCTATTAGTCTTTGCCCTGCTTCATTCCGCATTCCAAGGCCAAATTTGCCTGTTACTCCAGGTGTTTCTTGACTTCCTACTTTTGCATTCCAGTCCCCATAATGAAAAGGACATCTTTTTTGGGTGTTAGTTCTAAAAGATCTTGTAGGTCTTCATAAAACCGTTCAACTTCAGCTTCTTCAGCATTACTGGTTGGGGCATAGATTTGGATAATTGTGATATTGAATGGTTTGCCTTGGAGACGAACAGAGATCATTCTGTCGTTTTGAGATTGCATCCAAGTACTGCATTTCAGACTCTTTTGTTGACCATGATGGCTACTCCATTTCTTCTGAGGGATTCCTGCCTGCAGTAGTAGATATAACAGTCATCTGAGTTAAATTCACCCATTCCAGTCCATTTTAGTTCGCTGATTCCTAGAATGTCAACGTTCACCCTTGCCACTGAGAGTCCCTTGGACTGCAAGCAGATCCAACCAGTCCATTCTGAAGGAGATCAACCCTGGGATTTCTTTGGAAGGAATGATGCTAAAACTGAAGCTCCAGTACTTTGGCCACCTCATGCGAAGAGCTGACTCATTGGAAAAGACCCTGATGCTGGGAGGGATTGGGGGCAGGAGGAGAAGGGGACGACCGAGGATGAGATGGCTGGATGGCATCATGGACTCAATGGACGTGAGTCTGAGTGAACTCCGGGAGTTGGTGATGGACAGGGAGGCCTGGCGTACTGCGATTCATGGGGTCGCAAAGAGTCGGACACGACTGAGCGACTGAATGGAAGGGAAAAATGTTTTGTACAAGAGGAATCTTGACTACTACTGCTTCCAATTTGTTAAATAACAAATCTTTTAAATATGTTTTTCTTTGTCTGTGGTGGGTTTAGTGTGGCACTTGGGATCTTCAGTCTTGTTGACACACGTGGGATCCTTTTTCTTGATCTTCTTGTTGCTGCAGCGTGTGGTATCTTTAGTTACAGCATGTGGGATCTAGTTCCCTGACCAGGTATCAAATCTTGTCCAGACGCTCTGCATTGGCGCACAGGGTCTTAACCATTGGACCACCAGAGAAGTCCCTAAATAACTAAATAAAAGATATTTTTAATACAATAAAAATGATATTTTTCTACTGTGTCTTTGCAGTTTTCGATAATAAGGAGTTTTATGTGAGAAAATTAATTAGGTAATAGTGTTGTTGTTCAGTTGCTAAGTCATATCCAACTCTTTGTGACCTCATAAACTGCAGCACACTAGGCTTCTTGTCCTTCACTATCTCCCCAAGTTTGCTCAAACCATGTCCATTGAGTCAGTGATGCCATCCAACCATCTTATCTCCTGTCACCCCCTTCTCTTTCTGCCCTCAATCTTTTCCCAGCATCAGGGTCTTTTCCAATGAGTCAGCTCTCTACATCAGGTGACCAAAATATTGGAGCTTCAGCTTCATCACTGGGTAGCTATTTCTTTAAACTCTGTCAGGGGTGATTTATTGTAATTCAATCAAGACTTCAATCAAGACATCATGGAATGTCATGCATGATACAGATTTCTAATATCTATTGAAGGTAAATGCTTGAAAGAGCATGGATGTTTCCCCCTGGTGCCTCCCTTTTTTCATCTCTCAGCATTTCAGTTCTGCTCCCAGCAGGGCTTTCAGGCTAAGCCCCACCTTTGTGTCTGGATTTGCCTGGCCACATTTTTGCAACTTCCCTTTCTTGGTCAAACTCACCTCTGTACTTCTGAATCAGGAGAGGTAATTCTGAACCTTACCACATGTATAAACAATGGTCTTCTGGAGGCCTATAGGTTTGCTGTGTGCTTTTCTAAGTTCAAGTATTAAATATTCTACCCAGAGGAAACAGTGATGAATGAAGAAAATAAAGACAAGAATGCTGTTAAAAATTAGAGTATTACCAGATTTCTCATGTCCAAGGCCTTGTGTGCATACAGCAGTTTTAACAGATATCCAATGAGTTTCAATTAGTGGTTGAGTCACCTTCATGGTCCCTTATTTCTGAATGCTTATAATATGAATAAAATGCTATTTTCATATAAAATCTTACCAATTTTTTTGCTATTCATTGACAGAAACTACCATGAGAGTGAAAAATAAGCAAGAGTTGATTTGGCCCTAGCAAACAGAAGGTTGTCCTCCCACGGATCTGCTTTGACTATTGTTTAATGTCATAAACCAAACTTCTCAGTAATTCTTACAGAAGAAGGCAGAGAAGGTGGATTTCTACATTTCCGGAAGGATGGAAATTCTTGCTTTGCTTATTTATCATGCATCTTCATAGAATGGGTGGTCACATATTTTCATGATACTTCAAAAACCTTACCAACCAAAAATGTGCATTCAAGCTCAGTCCCTTGGTTGTGCCCACCTCTCTGCGACCCCATGGACTGTAGCCCTCTAGGATCTTCTGTCCATGAGGATTTCCCAGGCAAGAATGCTAGAGTAAGTTGCCATTTCCTCCTCCAGGGGATCTTCCTGACTCAGGGGTCAAACTTAGATATCTTGTGTCTCCTGCATTGGCAGGTGGATTCTTTACCACCGAGCCATCTGGGGAGTTCCAGCTCAAAATATCTTACCTTTATTCTTTTTCTTGAATATCTCTAAAGACTAAAGTCTCAGTCCTCTGTTTAAGGATTTCAAATTTTCTATAGAAATATGTGTGTGTGTGTGTGTGTGTGTGTGTGTGATTTCACACAAAGAGTGAAAGAGATGTCATGAAGTGTTAGCTGTTCAATCATGTCTGACGCTTTGCAATCTCATGGACTATAACCCTCCGGGCTCCTCTGTCCATAAAATTCTCCAGGCAAGAACACTGGAGTGGGTAGCATTTCCTTCTTCCAGCCAGCTGCTTGACTCAGGGATTGAACCTGGATCACCTGCTTTGACAGGTGATCTTTACCATTTGAACAGCCAGGGAAACCCTATATACTCCTTGCTGCTGCTGCTGCTAAGTCACTTCAGTCGTGTCCAACTCTGTGCGACCCTACAGATGGCAGCCCACCAGGCTCCGCCATCCCTGGGATTCTCGAGGCAAGAACACTGGAGTGGGTTGCCATTTCTTTCTCCAATGCATGAAAGTGAAAAGTCAAAGTGAAGTCTCTCAATCATGTCTGACTCTTCATGACCCCATGGACTGCAGCCTACCTCTGTCCATGGGATTTTCCAGGCAAGAGTACTGGAGTGGGTTGCCATTGCCTTCTCCATATACTCCTTAAATACACTAAATTTAAGTTAAAGTGGGATAACATGTACTGCTTCTCAAAATTCTGAATGAGTACCTCCAGTATATCTGGGAACTCTAAGCCAAAGCAATTTATGGGAAGAAAAAAAAAAAAAACACCACTAAATTTATTTTACATGCCTCACTTTAATCATAAAAAGGATTTTTATATTGCTTTGCTACATTTTATTATCAATTTCACATAAATGTATTATCTCTTTCCCATAGATCTGAGTATTATTTTTCAGTTCTAGTAAGAACAGAGATCCTTTTAAAGAACTAAACATCGTTAGGTCATAAAAGCCTAATTCTTCTGATTTGTGGAGTCTATTTTACATGTATTATACTTATTTTTGATGGGTTTATTTATTTCAGGCTGAATTTCATTTGGAGGGAGTCTATGAACAGATTAAGCTGTTACATTTAACAGAAATGCATATCCATATGGAGAACAACCATCCAAAATGATTCATGATCAATTAGAACAGGAAGAAGCCGCATTGTCCTGCTTTCAAAATGCTAACAGGATTATTTTTCAAGTTGTGATATTTTAAATGGAAATTGAAGAGGTGTGGAAGCCTTTAAATATATACAGAAATATTCAGCAAGGACTCTTGATATATAGAAGGCAGTATATTCAAGGCCTTTTGCTCACGCATGCTCAGTAGCTCAGTCATGTCCCAGTCTTTGTGACCTCACGGATTTTAACCTACCAGGCTCCTCTGTCCGTAGGACTTCCCAGGCAAAAATACTGGAGTGGGTTACCATTTCCTCCTCCAGGGGATCTTCCCGACCCAGGAATCAAACCACATCTCCTGCAGCTCCTGCAGGTGGATTATTTATCACTGAGCCACTTGGGAAGCCCCAGGGTTGAATGCTAAAATCTTTTGTATTTGTCCAACTGAATCATGCCCAACTCTTGTGAAATGATGTCCTTGAAATTCTTGTTGAAGGATTCTGAGTAAGCTATCACTTCTTCTGATAAAAAAAAATGAGTAGTTTTGTAGACCTAATAAGTAGTGTAGTATAAAAATAGTAATGAAGAAGAGGTCTAATTTAATCTACTGGAGAAGTGAATGAGTATTTTCACTGAGATGTAGATTTCAATTGGTCGTTCAAGAGCTTTATGGAGACTGATTTTGGAGGGTAGAACTTAGAATCAGTCCTCAGTTTCCTCTGCATTAACCATATAGTGCATGGATTCCTTTAAGTTCTTTGCTGATGGTGATGTCCATGGAGTTACAGAATGATGACCATCATTATAATCATATTAGGTGGTATGTGAGAGCTCTTTCAGCCCAGATCAGCTGCCACTGTCCACAATTCTATTTGCAACCATCCTGAATAAAAATTGAGCAGAAGGCAAATGAAAAAGTGGTTATTAGCCCAATAAAGGGGGTAAGGATGGGGCTTAGACTAAGTAGAAGTTTCATAAGAGCATTAATCATAATAATAAGTAAAACATGTACCACCAAAGTATATACTAGGCTTTGCTCTAAGTACTTGTCTTAAATTAACTCACATAATATTCATAGCAATCTTGTGAAATAAATACTATTTCCATGTCCATATTGTGAGTACTGGAAAAACCATAGCTTTGACTATATGGCCCTTTGTTGGCAAAGTAACATCTCTGTTTTTTAATATACTTCCTGGGTTTGTCATAGCTTTTCTTCCAAGAAGCAAGTGTCTTTTAATTTCATGGCTGCAGTCACCATCTGCAGTGATTTTAGAACCCAAGAAAATAAAGTCTGTCACTGTTTCCATTGTTTCTCCATCTATTTGTCATGAAGTGATGGGACCGGATGCCATGATCATAGTGTTTAGAACGTTATAGATAAGAAAGATGAAGCCGATGTTAATTGACTTTCCCAAATCACACAGCTAATAATTACAGGCACCAAGTAATCTATCTCACTATGGCATTGTCCAAAAGATAGAACCTCTCTGAGGTGTCAAAAAACTCTTTAATCAAGATGCATGTATATTCCTGCTATCTCATTAAAAGCTACATTTCCAATAGAGTTTTCCTTCTTACACAATTTACACGTGTGTCTTGTCTTTGTCCAGTTTTGTTGCGTTGTGTGGTAGTCACTCAGTTATGTCCGAATCTCTGCAATCCCATGGCTGTAGCCCATCAGGCTCCTTATGCATGGGATTTCTCAGGCAAGAATATTGGAAGTGGGTTGCCATTCTTTTCTCCAGGGGATCTTCCTGACCCAGGGATTGAACCCTGGTCTCCTGAATTGCAGGCATATTCTTTACTGACCGAGCCACCAGGGATGCCTCATCTGAACACTAAAAATAATTATAATGATACTCCAGTTAAGAAGAAAAAATGGATGACAGTTTAGGTTGACCAGAACATTTTAAGTTATATATGGATAGATTTACAGATGTGTGTGTAGCATATGAACACATGTGTGTGTATATATATACACACATATATATGTGCTTAGTAAAATATTTTTAAAAATTAAAGCATATTATAATAGAATTGGATACTGGAGGGAAAGTAAAATGCAATTAAAAATTCAAAGAGGAAAATGCAGCAGCATAAAATTCACAGCTGTTAAAGAATTATTTTTTTTTCTGTATGTTTTTAAAAGACTATGGTTAGTATTGAGTGACACTGGTGTATATAATCTATGGTATATATTTAGGTGAAAGAAAATAGCTGTGATTCGTAATGTCAATATCTCCAATATTGCAAAATATATATTTTATAAGTATTTAAACTTGAGATGAAAAACATAAGATACCAAGTTAAATGTGAGGGAATGTTGCTCGAGCACGTAGTGAAAGAAACTGCTTTATACCCCAAATCTCAAAACTGTATTCTTCTTCCATCACACTGAAGGAAAATAAGGTAGCCTTCAGTTTGGCCCCATCTAAGAGACAGTCACAAATAACCACCCAGAGGGTATCAGAAAAAATAAATTGCTCATGAGTTACTGATTAAGTTCTTAAGTTACTGGGTACAAAGAATTAAATTATGCTTACATTAAAAAGTGATTTGAATGTGTGTTCCTTTGCTGGACACATCTTTCAGATTCTTAGGAATGATGTCTGTCTGCAGATGGGGTATTTCAACAAATAACTTTTTTTAGAACAAATAACCCAAAGGACTTGTTCGTCTTTCCATTTTCACTTAAGTTCAACAGTTGTGAATAAAAAGTGTTTGACAATATGTCTTCTAAGATTGTTAAGAGCTTTATAATATCTATGGCCAGGCAAGCCAGAACAGTATACCAAATTCAGATTAAAACAGGCTATGCAAGAAGAACTAACCCAGAATGACTAAATAATGCTAATTATTTGAAACTGTTTGCTCATGAGAGTTGAGTATTCAAGTCACTATCAGTGTGATAGAGTTGCTTAATTACTTTCACACCAAAATTCTAAAAGAAGCAATTGTTGCTTTTCAACAGTGCAAAACTTTGTCTGTGATTGTTCCCTCAAACTCACCCCTGCCAGGGCAAAGAAATGGTTCTCAGAGCCGCATTTTTCTTTACTCACACCCGCCAGGTGACCATAGGTAAAAACAATAACAAAAATGAAAGCTTCAAAGTTCAAACTTCCTAAAATCAAAAGAGTCTCTAGGCCAGCCTGGACTCCATCATTGCTCTCCAAGGGAGGTCCCTGGACCAGTGGCATCAGCATCACCTGGGACTTGTTAGAAGTAGGAATTCTTGAGCCCAACCCACGCCTGCTGAGTCAGATTCTCTGACGTGGGGCCCAGAAGTCTGTGTTTTAACAAACTCTCCAAGTGATTCTGATACACACGAAGAGCTGGGAACTGCTGGTCTGGAGGAAAGTCCACACTCCTTGAAGTGATAATGCCTTGGGTTTTAATCCCAGCTTCGACACTTACAATGCATATAGCATCTTTTCATTTACTAAACTGCTCTCAGTTTTAGCTTTGTCATCTGCACACCAGAGATAATATCGACTGAGATGATGTTCTCGTAGAGAACAAAATCTCTCAGAATGCATGGATCACTCCTAAATCATCGAAGCTGGCAGTGCCATAGAGTCAGATGATGAAAAGGGAAAAAAATGTCAAGCTTAGGACTGAAGACGCTCTGTCAGCAGAATCAGACGTGTGACTGCACACATGTTCTGAGAAAGACAGTTCTTCCCGGTAGCTGCTTTTAGCAAATGCCACCAACACTCCTGCTAAAGGGGTAAAATTTGCCTAAAATTGATTGTGACGCATTTTTTCTAACTGGTTAGGGGCTTTCTCTGAAAGCAACGGGGGGTGACATACATAAGACCTGGAGAATAAGAGTATCTGTCCATTCGGGGGAAGGAGACAGGCCAGTTGATATCATTGTTGCCTTCATCAGATTGGAAACATGACTTCTGTTTACTTTTCAGTGTAAACGAGTTTTTGAGTTCACTTGAACTGGGCTGCCTCTTCTCGGAGGGATGGGTATTTCATGTGTCCTCGATATTTAATGGGCTTCCCTGGTAAAGAATCTGCCTACAATGCAGGAGAACTGGCTTCGATTCCTTGAATCCGAGAAGGAAGTGGCCACATGTACCCTTGCCTATTTAATATCTACAATTCTTCCCACATGCTCATTGTCTTGACAAGAAAAGGATTCTGCATGTTTGTCCACGCATCCCCACCATTTAGAATCATGCCTGAACCATAACATCTGTGCAGTAAATATTTGTTGAATGAGTAAGATTGTTTCTTTGCTATCTTCATTAGTATGTAATCATTGATTCATAATTTTCAAGATACAGTTTTCCATTAGAAAAACTCTCTCCATTTCAAAAAACAATGATTTCAAACATTTTACATAATCAGAATCCTTTCATTCCTGTATGCTGAATAGTTGAGTCCTTTTCTAGAATTCAACGCTACAGCCCATTTTCCTTTTTGTTTGAAACACTGCAAAATGGCAACTTAAGGTATATGCCTTTGTTTTCACATCATCCTTTAATTTCAATATGCAACATTTTAAAAGTAGGAAGTAAAAGTACATGATGCCACATGAAAATACAAAAGACAATTGTTCAGCTTTCCACAGTAAATCTCTATTTGGAAAAATGAAAAGTGGCAATGCAGATTTATAGGGAAAAAAATGACTAGAAGAAACTGCAGAGAAAAAAGTGAGACATCAATTTGCTTTTATAGCCTCTCTGACAGGACAGTCCAGAAAGTGAAGAGGAAAAAGGGGAAGACTACAGAGCTGGGTAGGCTGGACCCAAGAACTAAAACCCCCCCAAAAGGGTGTGTGAGTGACTCTGCCTACTGCCAAGGTGGGGTAAACATAAATCATTGGCTTCTTATTCATTGGAGATTTCCTGAAAAAATAACCAAAACCTACCACCACACTCAAATAATTCAAGAAAGAAGAAAATAAAAGGATATAGCCTTATGGCTCTGCAGGTTGAGAAAAATTGAAACTATTTTAAAAGGAAAAATTAGGAGAAGATAGAGCCATGAACTTTCCCATTTTATGTCATATGTCAAGAAAGGAGCAATGGGAGATTAATACTCATTTCTTCTTGATATGAGTCATGCAGAATTGGACACATAAGTTGTTTTATTCCTGGTTCCTATGATTTTCAAGAGCGTCGTTGATGTCCCTATTCTTGAGATGACTGGAAAGAGGGGTGTTTGGGGGGTGGAAAAGACGTCTCTGAGGTCACTGTTCACAGGTTCCTGGGTTGCTAAAGACCCTATTGTGGAATTTGGAGGTAGAGTCAGGGCCTCAGGGTAAGAGGTCAGGGGAATGGGCTTCGCAAGGGGATTATCCAGCCCACTGCTTGAGCCGCTGGGTTTACAGGCAAGATAATAAATTTTGTATTGTTATTTAGAAGTCCTAATAGTCTTTAGAAATCTTAATTTCACATCACTTGCTTGGGTAAAATCTTGTGTTTGATTACCAACACAACCTGGGTTTCCACAGTTGACCTCTGACCTTCACAGACGAATCCATTGCCTACAAAAGTCCTATTTTACATACTTCCCTTCATGAACTGTATTTTCTTACAGAAACTTCTATACACCCTTCTCATTGACAGATTCTTCAATTAAATTTAAATAGTGTTTTGATTGGCAGATGCCTTGAATGAAGCAAGTTTTATTAATGATATTATTATTCTCACTTTCATCTGGTTTGAGAATCTTTATCTGTCTGAAAAAGAATCATTTGAGTGTGATAGTACATCCTTTCACTTTTACGCAAGTAGCAATCATACTCCATTGATGATGCTGATAAAAGAGATTCATACAAGAAAAGTTCACACAATTTCTAAAAACTTGAGATGGCCCTTTAGGCAGATTATCATATCTGAGCCATTATCATATATAAGCTCATCTATGAAGCTTAAAGCTCAACATTCAGAAAATGAAGATCATGGCATCTGGTCCCATCACTTCATGGGAAATAAATGGGGAAACGGTAGAAACAGTGTCAGACTTTATTTTTTTGGGCTCCAAAATCACTGCAGATGGTGACTGCAGCCATGAAATTAAAAGACACTTACTCCTTGGAAGAAAAGTTATGACCAACCTAGATAGTATATTCAAAAGCAGAGACATTACTTTGCCAACTAAGGTCCGTCTAGTCAAGGCTATGGTTTTTCCAGTAGTCATGTATGGATGTGAGAGTTGGACTATAAGGAAAGCTGAGCGCTGAAGAATTGATGCTTTTAAAGTGTGGTGTTGGAGAAGACTCTTGAGAGTCCCTTGGACTGTGAGAAGATCCAACCAGTCCATTCTGAAGGAGATCAACCCTGGGATTTCTTTGGAAGGAATGATGCTAAAACTGAAGCTCCAGTCCTTTGGCCACCTCATGCACAGAGTTGACTCATTGGAAAAGACTCTGTTGCTGGGAGGGATTGGGGGCAGGAGGAGAAGGGGACAACCGAGGATGAGATGGCTGGATGGCATCACGGACTCAAAGGACGTGAGTCTGAGTGAACTCTGGGAGATGGTGATGGACAGGGAGGCCTGGCGTGCTGTGATTCATGGGGTCGCAAAGAGTCGGAAATGACTGAGCGACTGAACTGAACTGATGAAGCTTACAAGGAAAGTCAGTACAAATCAACACGCAAACACTTGTCAATCATAATTTATTTCTGTCTGAATTTTTAAATTTTGTATGAAAGTGACAGACGATATTTTGAATCAGAACTAGTGTTGTATGTTTTGCAGGTAAATAACTCACATGAATTCACAGTATGGAGTTAATATCAGAGAACTAATAATATAGATCTTTGTTGGTAAAATAGAAATTAAAGAACATTTTAGATATCTTACAAATATTTTCCAAAAGTGAGAAAAATGAGAATGCAAAATATCTTCTACAATTTCATTATGTCTAGACATTTAATAATTACTTTGATTGTTTTCTTCTCATCTCCCTCAAGAACACTCTAGTAATCCACTCTCAGTAAAGCCTGAGCTAATAATGAGAAGTATTTCCTGAGGAATTAAAACCTAACCTGGCATCCTATACTATTATACTATTATAAATAATGTTAGATTCTGATGTTTGGTCTAGAGGGTCATATTTATTTGATTTTAAGTTTTAGTATTAATACCAGAACATGGTCATTTAAATCTTTATGGAAAAGATGGGTTATTCAATAAACATTATGATAATTAAGCAGCCAGTTAGAGAGGAAGAATAATGAATCACAAGTTTATAGATTTTTCAAAACAAATTTGAGAAAGATTAATTATATGAAAAAATCATGAAATATTAGAAGAAAATACAGATTAGGAAAACAGTTGCAGTATGCAAGACATCTGTAAGCATGAAACGGAAATTAAGAATTGTTTTTAAAAGATAAATATTATTACCTAAAGTATTGTAATATCTTAGATGGCAAAAAAATTACCACAGATAGAAGAAAAAAGTAAGGATGCAAATAAAGGAAATCACTTTAGACAAATATGGTACTGTTAACTTTATATTACTATACATCAATAATAATAATAATCATGAACCAATAGAAAAATGAGAAAGGAAATGTCAATGTTCTCTGCAGAGAGGATGCACTTTTAATTAACATAAAATATTAATAATTATATTTGTTATAAGAAAAAAGAAGACAAGAAGGACATTAAGATACCACTTTTATCTACAGCTACCAAAGATCCAAAGGTTTAATACCCGCTGACAAAAGTGTGAGGAAAGAGGCAGTCTCATATTCCCTATCAATTGCTAAGGGATAATAAAAAACAAGCAAGAAGACCGCAAATCACAGTGGCTTCAGAAAAAACAAATGTCTGCTTCTCTGTCATGTCAATGCCACCGTGTTGGGGAGCCACGCAGCTCTTCTTCACGAGTTCATCACGGATCCAGCTGTACTCAGTTGAACTGTTCTCTCATCTTCAAGGAAGATACTCAGCTGTGTGGAGTGGAAGATGGATGCCTGCTGTTTCACTACATTTTGACAGAAGGGAGCAGAGAGAGGCAAGTCCTGGGACTGACGATTCCCTCCCAGTCCTCGTCTAGGACTTTCCTCACTCGGTAGAAGAGGAGAGGGCAGAGTCAGGCAGGAGAGAACCTCAGACTGATGACCGTTCCCGGTAGGACTGAGACATCTGTGTATCGATCAAAGGTAGTGAATTCTAGTTTTCATTGCGGTCGGTCAGGGTTTCCTGACCACATGCGTAGGAGAAGACTATGACCCGGTGGGATGGGGCTCCTCTTCTCCTGAGCCTTGAGTTGACCAGGAGGCCAGGAGGCACTGACTCACCGTGGTGCTTAGACAGTGAGCTGGCAGCTTCCTGCTGGCCGGCTGCTCTATAACTAGACCTCCGTGGAAGATGCCACAGGTACATCCAAAGGACATTGTCAGCTAAGGCCATCATCAACTGACCGTGAACCTCAAAGAGTAGGCAGAGAAAAAGAATCACATTAAAGAGATGAAACCTCACAGAACAGCCATAATGACACAGAGCAGAGAAAGAACAAATGACACCTACCTGTATAAACAAACCTGCAAACAAATAAAAATTCAGGGGCCATACAAATATTCAAGAAAAAGACTTCATGGAATTTTTTTTCTAAAAAGAAGGTTTAAAAAATACATATATAGTGTGTATCTATGTATCTGCTTTGGGAGCACCAGTCACTTAGCATTTCATCACACAAGCATATGTGCTCAGTTGTGTCTGACTCTTTGTGACCCCAGGGATGGTAGCCCGCCAGGTTCCTCTGTTCATGAGATTTCCCAGGCAAGAATACTCGAGTGGGTTGCCATTTCCTTCTCCAAGGGATCTTCCTGACCCAGGGATCTAACCTGAGTCTCTTGCATTTCCTGTGTTGCAGGCGGATTCTTTACCACTGAGCCACCTGGAAACCCCTTAGCATCTCCTAAATAATTTCTTAATAAAATTTTCCTCATTTTTAGAGCATTGGTGAAACATTGTTGTAGAATATAATTTTTTATTACTTTCAGAACAATGAGGAAATATTGTAGCATAAAATGCTACATATATTACATTATATACACTTTTTACTTTTGTATGCCCAAATCATTTATTACTAATTATTATTACTAGGATGCACAGCAAATGTTATCACCATGAATTAATCCTGCCTTGATAGATTATTCATTAATACAAAACAATCAAAAGAATGTACCTTTCAAATGCATCTAAATGCTTCATCAAATCATGGTTACTGAGGTATGCAGCTTTTCTCAAAAACAAGAATTCTTCTTGTCTCTGTGATTCTAAACAGATTCTGAATTGATAAAGCAACAGGAGCATAACCTACTCAGGGTGAGTATTGACTATAGCAAGTGTCAATCAAAGACTGATGAGATTAATCTTTTTTTCAAGAAGATAAACAATTTGTTTTTTTGGCTTATTTCTTATCTATGCAGTTCTTTGGCTCTAAAATCTCTGTGGAGATTTGTACAACCTTCAGTAGAACACTGTATTGATTCTTGAGTTTAGGTGCCTAGGGGTATCACAAATTGCTATCCCACCATCTTATCATTTTACTTAACTCTCAGATCATTTGCTTGGTGATATTTATATCTTAACTATCCTTCTAAATGTAAAAAGCATTTCTTAGCCTTTTTATTGAAATTTCATTGTACATTCCTAAATTGAATGTGAGTCTCATCGATTTCTGTCCTTTACTTTCAGGGAACTCTTCAGTGTAGAGTGCTATAATGTCTTCTGATGACTATAATTCTCATTCATTCTATCACCTTTGTGCATAATACCAGTTGACATTGATTTCATACTGAATGGTTTTTTTACATCTGTAGATTTAATCATATTTTTCCACTGAAGATTTGCCTATGAAAATTCATTTTTTAAATTTCATGACATTCGAGGGTAATGTGGTATCCTGAACTGGATCCTGGAAGCAAAAATAAAAAGCGTGGATGAGGGGAAGGGGACTGAAATGGAATCAAGTGTGGACTTGAGTTAGTATACCAATATTGGTTTTTTTAGTTGTGACAAATGTACCATGGTAATGCAAAATGTTAATATCAAGGGAACTGGGTGAGAAGGGTATGTGACTCTACCTATGCAACTTCTCTATTAATCCAAATTTACAGAAATATAAAAATTTTATTTTAAAAGTCATAGTACCTCAATCATGTATTAATATTTCTATGTCTCTATAGTGAAAACTGCTATTATCTGTGTTGATAATGTACCTTGCTTTTTTATAATTTTTAAGAGATAACATTAAATACAATTAAAATCAATTTGTAATATTTCATCCAAAAAGTAAACAGTAAAAATGTGATTTATTTTATTGTCTTGTCAACCGTGCCATTCTGGTGATGGAAATGAAGATGGGTTTATTCATTATGATGAGTTCTTGTCATGCTTTCACTTGTTTAGCAGGTTGCATTTTCTATTTAATGCATTTTAGGACTTTTTTTTTTGATCCATAAGTTGGTGATTCAATATAAGCCAATAAATGGAAATGTATTATTCCATATGAAAATAGACTATCTCATATTTCATATTTTAGAATTACAATCATTAATTTTTTGAAATTATTTTTTTTATTGAAGGATAATTGTTTTACAGAATTTTGTTGTTTTCTGTCAAACCTCAACATGAATCACCCATGCTGCTGCTGCTGCTAAGTCGCTTCAGTCGTGTCCGACTCTGTGCGACCCCATAGACGGTAGCCCATGAGGCTCCCCCGTCCCTGGGATTCTCCAGGCAAGAACACTGGAGTAGGTTGCCATTTCCTTCTCCAGTGCATGAAAGTGAAAAGTGAAAGTGAAGTTGCTCAATTGTGTCCGACTCTTAGCGACCCCATGGACTGCAGCCTACCAGGCTCCTCTGTCCATGGGATTTTCCAGGCAAGAGTGCTGGAGTGGGGTGCCATGTAGGTATACATATATCCCTCCCTTTTGGACCATATGTAAAATAGATAGCCAACAGGAATTTGCTATGTGGTTCAGGAAACTCAAACAGGGGCTCTGTATCAATCTAGAGGGGTGTGATGGGACGGGAGGTGGGAGGGAGGTCCAAAGGATCATGAATTTTGATATTCCATAAGTACATGAAGTGTCATAAATTATTTTCTTAAGATCAAATATTGCTGCCACAGAACGGTGTATGTGTTACTTCCACCCACCAGGCAAATAAAAGATTAGTAATATTTGTCACAGATCACATACTCCATTTACCAAATGTTGAAGAGATAAATCCACTGTGTAAATTTTGAATTGTTAATAGCCATGATATATTAAACTCACTCTCTGGAAAGAAGCAAAAAAAGTAAAGATTATAGTTCAGTGACTCTGCTGCCAAAACACTTAACACATTTACTTTTTATTGACAACACTGCTGGAATTCAAAGGATAACTGTCACCTATTTACTCAAGGTCCAGCCTGGGGAGATAGGAGCTGAAAGCCTGAAGATCTAGGATATTATTATGAATGTTTAAATTGCCATAAGCCAAAGAGCCAAAGGAAGGCAATGCCAAAGAATGCTCAAACTACCAAGAAATGCTCAAAATTCTCCAAACCAGGCTTCTGCAATACGTGAAACGTGAACTTCCAGATGCTCAAGCTGGTTTTAAAAAAGGCAGAGAAACGAGAGATCAAATTGCCAACATCCATTGGATCATTGAAAAAGCAAGAGAGTTCCAGAAAACATCTATTTCTGCTTTATTGACTATGCCAAAGCCTTTGACTGTGTGGATCACAATAAACTATGGAAAATTCTGAAAGAAATGGGAATACCAGACCACCTGACCTGCCTCTTGAGAAACCTATATGCAGGTCAGGAAGCAACAGTTAGAACTGGACATGGAACAATAGACTGGTTCCAAATAGGTAAAGAAGTACGTCAAGGCTGTATATTGTCACCCTGCTTATTTAACTTCTATGCAGAGTACATCAGAGAAACGCTGGGCTGGATGAAACAAACACAGCTGGAGTCAAGATTGCCAGGAGAAATATCAATAACTTCAGATATGCAGATGACACCACCCTTATGGCAGAAAGTGAAGAGGAACTAAAGAGCCTCTAGATGAAAGTGAAAGAGGAGAGTGAAAATGTTGGCTTAAAGCTCAACATTCAGAAAACGAAGATCATGGCATCCGGTCCCATCACTTCATGGGAAATAGACTTCATGGTGTCAGACTTTATTTTGGGGGGCTCCAAAATCACTGCAGATGGTGACTGCAGCCATGAAATTAAAAGACTCTTACTCCTTGAAAGAAAGTTATGACCAACCTAGATAGTATATTCAAAAGCAGAGACATTACTTTGTCAACAAAGGTCCATCTAGTCAAGGCTATGGTTTTTCCAGTAGTCATGTATGGATGTAAGAGTTGGACTATAAAGAAAGCTGAGTACCAAAGAATTGATGCTTTTGAACTGTGGTGTTGGAGAAGACTCTTGAGAGTCCCTTGGACTTCAAAGAGATCCAAACAATCCATCCTAAAGGAGATCAGTCCTGGGTGTTCATTGGAAGGACTGATGTTGAAGCTGAAACTCCAATATTTTGGCCACGTGATGTGAAGGACTCATTTGAAAAGACCCTGATGTTGGCAAAGATTGAAGGCATGAGGAGAAGGGGACGACAGAGGATGAGATGGTTGGATGGCATCACTGACTCAATGAACATGAGTTTGGGTAAACTCCAGGAGTTGGACAGGGAGGCCTGGCGTGCTGCAATTCATGGTGTCACAAAGAACTGGACACGACTGAGCAACTGAACTGAACTGAAGTGCCTATTGACAGATGAATGGATAACATGTAGTCCATACTTGCAATGGAATATTATTCAGCCCTGAAAAAGGAGGAAATTTTACCTTTTGCAAACCATGAAGAAACCTGGAGGATATGAAGCTAAATGAAATAAGACAGACACAGGAAGACAAATACCATATGATCTCATTTATGTTTGGAATCTTATAGAAAGTCTAACTCATAGGAGTAAAATGTAGCATGGTGTTGCCATGGGCTGGAAGGTGGAGAAAATAGGGATATACTGGGCAGAGGATAAAAACTTTCACTTATAATAAGAAGAAAAAGTTCTAGGGATCTGACATACAGTGTAGTAAATATAATTAATAATATTGTGTTGTATACTTGAAATGTGCCAAGATCTTTGGTTCTTATCACAAACACATACCCAAAGAATGGTAACTGTGTGTGGTGATATGTGTATTAATTAGCTTGACAATGATGGGCTCAGACAGTAAAGCGTCTGTCTACAATGTGAGAGACCTGGGTTCGATCCCTGGGTTGGGAAGATTCCCTGGAGAAGGAAATGGCAACCCACTCCAGTACTCTTGCCTTGAAAATCCCATGGACAGAGGAGCTTGGTGCAGTCTACTATCCATGGGGTCGCAAAGAGTCAGGCACAACTGAGTGACTTCACTTTCACGTTCACTTTCATGATCCATTAACACAATGTAAAGTATGTTTAATATGTACTTTTACTGAGTGATAAATTTTGATAGCTTCTTCTGTACCTTTAGTAATTTCCTATACTTCTTTCATAATCTTCCTTTGATTCATGTTATTATTTATCTTCCAGGTTTCTTAAGAAAAATAATTTGAAATTATATTATGCTTTTTTTTAAATGACTATCCCATGACCAGCAGAACTCTTAGTAAGTGCATAATGGTAAATAGCAACCATTAGTATTGATAATTATTTTAATTAAAATAGCACTTTATTTTGAATCTCAGAAGTAATTATTTGTTCTACTGCTTCTCAAATTTATTAGCATAATTTTGGTCATTAGGAAAATAATAGATAAAACTAAATGTTCTTTATTTTATATAACTTATGCAGAATATATTGAGTAAATTGAATTGCAATTATTCCATACAAGAACATATTGTGCACTTAAAAGTTTTAACTATCGAAATTTCAGTACTTGATTGTAAAATAAAGGTGATATGGAAAGTATAGGCAGAAAGAGTTCTGCTTCACTTTATTATTACCTGATTAATGATGCTAAATTTTATTCTGACCAATAAAATATCACTGATTCTCTATTGCAAATTTGCTTCTCTGGAGCTGAGAGTATTCTCTCTGTGAACAAGTATCTCCCACATTACAAAAAATTTACAGTCTCATGAATTCACATTAGAACAAAATGAACTTTTCGTATCTTAAGAAAAATGTCAGTTACTCATCTTTTGCAAATCAATGTCATAACCATTATATAAACACTTTGTTTCATTTTATCGAATTAGGTAAAATATAGCCTAACAAACACTGAGCATTTTCACTGGTACTCTCTCCTTTTTTTCCCTGATCTCCTCAAACTTTAATTTTTTAAATTAATTTATTTATTTTAATTGGAGGCTAATCACTTCACAATATTGTAGTGGTTCCTGCCATACACTGACATTAATCAGCCATGGGTGCACGTTTGTCCCCCATTCTGAACCCCCTCTCACCTCCCTCCCCATCCCATCCTTCAGGGTCATCCCAGGGCACCGGCCCTGAGCACCCTGTCTCATGCATGGAACTTGGACTGGCGGTCTATTTCATATATGGTAATATACATGTTTCAATGCTATTCTCTCAAACCATCCACTCCCGCCTTCTCCCACAGAGTCCAAAAGTCTGTTCTTTATCTCTGTGTCTCTCTTGCTGTCTTGTGTATAGGGTCATCGTTTAATTTCTAAGTGCTCTTGTCATTACCTGGGTCTTGACTTGCTCAGGTGGGATTTTTTTAAATTTTTATTTTATATTGGAATATAGTTGATTAATAATGTTATGTTAGTTTCAAGTATACAAAAAGTGATTCAGTTATACATAAATATATATCTATTCATTTCCAAATTCCTTTCTCTTTTAGGTTATTACAAAATATCGAGCAGAGTCCCCTGTGCTGTATAGTAAGTCCTCCTTTTTGGTCCTTTATCTTATATATTGTAATGTGTATGTGTAACTACTAATTTATCCCTCCCTACCCTTTCCCCTTGCTGCTGCTGCTGTAAGTCACTTTAGTCGTGTCCGACTCTGTGCGACCCCACAGACAGTAGCCCACCAGGCTCCCCCGTCCCTGGGGTTCTCCAGGCAAGAACACTGGAGTGGGTTGCCATTTCCTTCTCCAATGCATGAAAGTGAGAAGTAAAAGTGAAGTCGCTCAGTCGTGTCCGACTCTTAGCGACCCCATGGACTGCAGACTAGCAGGCTCCTCCGCCCATGGGATTTTCCAGGCAAGAGTACTGGAGTGGGGTGCCATTGCCTTCTCCGACCCTTTCCCCTTAGGTAACCATAAGTATGTTTTCTATTTCTGTGAGTCTGTTTTCTAAATAAGTTCATTTGTAATTTTTTTTTTCTTAGATTCTGCATATAAGTGATACCATATGATACTTGTCTTTGTCTGACTTACTTCACTTAGTATGACAGTCTCCAGGTCCATCCTTGTTGCTGCAAAAGTCATTATTTCATCCTTTTAAATGCCTGAGTAATATACCCTACCATTTTAGATGTTCGATCCATTCAGAACTATGAAGACATTTAATTATATGCCCATCTTGAAGGCTACGAAAAGTCTTCTCAGTAGACATAATAGATGTATTTAGAATTAAACTGCTTTTCAGGGAAGCAGTTGTTACATATACTTGGTATATTTTAAAAATTTAATATTAACTATATCAATCTCAATAAATTTTGGTCCCTGTCAGAGTTTACACTGTAATCTTCATGAGTGCATGCCAGCACCTCATGTGCCATATGAGAGGAAATACTCTAAATCCAGGGAGATTATTGAATCTAATTATCAATATTTATACAGTAGCGCTTTATGACAAATGCTCAGAGAACTGTGAAGTGGTTTTTAATGTTTAAAGTGTATGAAATAGATGTGTTTCATATTTCAACAATGTTTGCTATTGTTTTAAGCCTACACTGTTGCCATAGTTACAGCATGAGGCTCAAAAATCCTCTTTTCTTTGTAATATGTTAAAGGATAACTTTATAATATTCTGATAGACTATAATGTTTGTTGAATCATCATCATATAAATACAGTTTTTATTTTCTATCAGATTCCCCCAATACATCAAACATGAAACAAGCCGGAATTTTTTTTATACTGATGATGAATAATAATGCTTAATATTTTAAGGATTCTGATCAAAACAAACTAGAGCAAGGGAAGAGAAACAGAATAACTTTTAATTTACTTGATTTTGTTTTATTATTACAATCATGCAATTTAATCATTATTCACAGTACTCCAAGTCATCTATTCATTTATCCAAACCAATAATTGAAAGTTAAGATAAATTTATAATTTCTGCATCAGTGGAGACCTATTGTGACTTTGAAAGCATGAGCCTTGGAAGGAAGCCCTCTGAATGGTGGTCCTCTCTCTTCCCCTTACATATCTCAGCTCTCTGGGTAGAGATTAAATGTCCACTCCTTCATCATCTAATTCTGCATATCACAATTAAGTCACTTATCTTTTCAGTCTTGCTTTTGTTTTGAGAATGCAGGTATGGCAGAGAAGTACATATGACTTTTCACATCTCCTTGGCAAAGGTGGGGAATTAATAAGATCAGATGTGGTGAGAAATGAAACTGCATCTGCAGACAGAATGCTGAGCTTTACAGAAGAATGACTAACACATTGCAAGTTACCTCCTGACGGTAATTAATTCTTCAATTAGAGAAGCAAATATCAAAAAGAGCAAACATGTAAAGAAACCTCTTGGCCCAAATGCCAATTGCTAAGAATTTTTTACCTTGAAGTTTTGGATTTCCATTCTGCCTGTGCAGTTTCAGGATGAGATGAGAGTATATGCAGCAATTAAGGTTTTTGTTGAATAACTGAATCACACAACTATTCACAAACGATCTACTACCAATGCTTGCCTGAAATTGCCATCCTGCTCAAGAGGCTAATTGCTTAAACACACCAGGCATCTGTCGCCCTGAAAAGTCCTATGAACAGCTTCTACGTGATTGTTTTTTAATGAAAAAAGAACTGCAGTCTCTATTTACTCCTTTCATTCTCTTGAGGTAAAGAGACTTCTTCTCAATTTAAAACCAAATACTATTATCAATATCCCTTGAAAATTCTACTTAATTAAAACGCTCTAGTCATTAAATCTGCCAAATAAAAACTTGGTGAGGTTTTTCAGTTAACTGCATTTAATTAGATTTATATAATATGAGTTAGTTCAGCTTCTGGAGTTTATCCTCATCAAAGAGATTTTGGTTTGGTCAAAATGGGCCTTTCTTGGTGGCTCAGTCAGTAATGAACCTGCCTGCAACTCAAGAGACCCCAGGTTCGATCCCTGGGTCAGGAAGATCCCCTGGAGAAGGAAATGGTAACCCACTCTGGTATTCTTGCCTAGAGAGTCCTATGGACAGAGAAGCCTGGCAAACTATGATCCACGGGGTCACGAAGAGTCGGACATGACTGAGCTACTAAAAATTTCACTTGGTCAAAACAAAGAGAACGTTTAAAGGGCAATGGATATTAATGGGATAAAATATTCTTATTTCCACATCCTCATCTGGATCAAACAACAAAGGAAAAAGTCTCAGGTTCTTGTTTAGCTTATTACCAGAAATGCATTCCCAGGACTCCAGTTGGCACAGACTAAGAAGGCTCAGTGGTAAAGAATCCGCCTGCCAATGCAGAAGATACAAGTTCGATCCCCAGGTCAGGGAGATTACCTGGAGAAGGAAATGGCAATCCACTGCAGTATTCTTGCCTGGGAAATCTATCAGACAGAGGAGCCTGGCAGGCTACAGTCCATGGGGTTGCAAAAGAGTCAGCTTAGAGACTGGATAGCAACAATCCCTGCACACACATCCGTGGGTAGGTCCACAGGGCAGCTCTGTGTTCACACCTGACTCAAACCCAGATCACCAGCCTGCTCTCATGCACTTACGCGAAAAAGGAGAAGATCGTAAAAACCTGGCCTGTATGTCGTAGGATTTATGAATGTTATCTTCCTCAGTTCAAAAAGCCGAGAAAAAATAATCTCTACAGCATTAAACTACAATGCAATGGGACCCTACCTCAGTCTTTTAAAGGAAAGGTAAAAAAGTGTGCCATTAGGAAGACCACACGATGAAGGTCTGCACTCCTCTTTCAGGTCCTAGAAATTATTTTCAAGGATGTTGATAATAATTACATATGAACATCATGCTGAGTTGAAAGCAAACTTCTTTCTGTGCAAATCACATCTATGACAAAACACAAGGAAATAAAATGCCCTGAAGTCAAGTTGGACAATCCATGTTTAGAAGCATAGATTAGGGACTTCCCTGGTAGTTGAATGGCTGAGACTCTCTGATCCCAATGCAGGGGCCGGGACTTGATTCCCAGTCAGGGAACCAGATCCTTTATGCTACAACTAAGATCTGGTGCAGTCAGATAAATAAATAAATATTGTTAAAAGAAGCATTGATTAATATTTATAAATTCACATGAGAAAACTTCATGCTCATAAAATCTTAAATTGTAGGGTAAATAGCTTTGTTTCTTGTTGATTAAACTATAATGGAAAGAATAGGACTGAGTATTTAGACCTGCAGGATTCATGTCAGTGCTTGGTCTGGTATTCTGATGAAACAGGACATCTTACAGGAAAAGGAAAACACAACTCAACAAAGATCATGGCTTGAGGTAGGTCAAGATCAGAAGTTTAGACACCTGAGGCCAAATGTGTACTCAGTACTTTGACCTAACTGGACAAGATACACATTGGTTTGCTTGCTTTTGATTTATTTCTATTATTTCTTCCATTGAATTAATCTATTTCAAATTTTCTATTAAGGTAATGCTAACAGTATGAAAAAGAAAAAGATATGACGCTGAAAGATTAATTCCCCAGGTTGGTAGGTGCCCAATATACTACTGGTGAACAGTGGAGAAATACCTCCAGAAATAATAAGACGGAGTAAAAGTGAAAACAACACCCAGTTGTGGATGTGAGTGGTGATGGAAGTAAAATCCAATGCTGTAAAGAGCAATATTGCACAGGAGCCTAGAATGTTAGGTCTATGAATCAAGGTAAATTGGAAGTGGTCAAACAGGAGATGGCAAGGGTGAACGTCAAATTTTAGGATTCAGTGAACTAAAATGGACTGAAATGGGCAAATTTAATTCAGATGACCATTATATCTACTACTGTGGGCAAGAATCCCTTAGAAGAAATGGAGTAGCCCTCATAGTCAACAGAAGAGTCCAAATTGCAGTACTTGGGGGCAGTCTCAAAAATGACAGAATAATCTCTACTTGTTTCTGAGGCAAACTACTCAATATCACAGTAATCTAAGTCTATGCACCAACCACTAATGCCAAAGAAGCTGAAGCTGAAAGGTTCTATGATGACCTACAAGATCTTCTAGAATTAACACCAAAAAAAAGATGTCCATTTCATCATGGGGAACTGGAATGCAAAAGTAGGAAGTCAAGGGATACCTGGAGTAACGGGAAAGTTTGGTCTTGGAGTACAGAATGAAGCAGAGCAAAGGCTAACAGAGTTTTGATAAGAAAACTCACTGGTCATAGCAAACACCCTATTCCAACAACACAAGACAAGACTCTACACATGGGCATCACCGGATGGTCAATACTGAAATCAGATTGATTATATTCTTTGCAGCCAAACATGGAGAAGCTCTGTACAGTCAGCAATAACAAGACCAGGAGCTGACTGTGGCTCAGATCAGGAAATCCTTATTGCCAAATTCAGACTTAAATTGAAGAAAGTAGGGAAAATGACTAGACCATTCATGTATGACCTAAATCAAATCCCTTATGATTATACAGTGGAAGTGACAAATAGATTCCAGGGACTAGATCTGATAGACAGAGTGCCTGATGAAGTATGGATCGAGGTTAGTGACATTGTACAGAAGACAGGGAACAAGACCACGCCCAAGAAAAATAAATGCAAAAAGGCAAAATGGCTGTCTGAGGAGGCCTTACAAATAGCTGAGAAAAGAAGAGACATTAAAGACAAAGGAGAAAAGGAAAGATATACTGATTTGAACGCAGAGTTCCAAAGAATAGCAAGGAGAAATAAGAAAGCCTTCCTAAGTGACCAGTGCAAAGAAATTTAGGAAAACAGTAGAAGGGAAAGACTAGAGATCTCTTCAAGAAAATTAGAGATACCAAGGGAACATTTCATGCAAAGATGGGCTCAGTAAAGGACAGAAATGGTATGGACCTAACAGAAGCAGAAGATATTAACAAAAGGTGGCAAGAATACACAGGAGAACTATAGGGAAAATATCTTAATGACCCAGATAATCAAAATGGTGTGATCATTCACCTAGAGCCAGACATCCTGGACTGAAGTCAGGTGGGCCTTAGGAAGCTTCAAAATGAACAAAGCTAGTGGAGGTGATGAAATTCCAGTTGAGCTATTTCAAATTCTAAAAGTTGATGCTGTGAAAGTGCTGCACTCAATATGCCAGAAAATTTGGAAGTCTCAGCAGTGGCCACCAGACTGGAAAAGGACAGTTTTCATTCCAATCCCAAAGAAAGGCAATGCCAAAGAATGTTCAAACTACCACACAATTGCACTCATCTCACACTCTAGCAAAGTAATGCTCAAAATTCTCCAAGTCAGGCTTCAACAGTACATGAACCAGGAAATTCAGATGTTCAAGCCGGTTTTAGATAAGGCAGAGGAACCAGAGATCAAATTGCCAATAATTGGTGGATCATAGAAGCAAGAGAGTTCCAGAAAAAACATCTGCTTCATTGATTATGCCACAGCCTTTGACTGTGTAGATCATGATAAACTGGAAAATTCTTCAAGAGAAGGAAATACCAGACCACCTGACCTGCCTCCTGAGAAATCTGTATGCAGGTCAGGAAGCAACAGTTAGAACTGGACATGGAACAACAGACTGGTTCCAAATAGGAAAAGGAGTATGGCAAGGCTGTTGTCACCTTGCTTATTTAACTTCTATGCAGAGTACATCATGTTAAATGCCAGGCTGGATGAAGCACAAACTGGAGTCAAGATTGCCAGGAGTAATATCAATAACCTCAGATATACAGATGACACCATGCTTATGGCAGGAAGCAAAGAAGAACTAAAGAGCTTCTTGATTAAAATGAAAGACGAGAGTGAAAAAACTGGCTTAAACTCAACACTCAAAAACTAAGATTGTGGCATGTGATCCCATCACTTCACAGCAAATAGATGGGGAAACAATGAAAACAGTGACAGACTTTATTTTCCTGGGCTCCAAAATCATTGCAGATGGTGACTGCAGCTATGAAATTTAAAGATGCTTGCTCCTTGGAAGAAAAGCTATGACCAACCTAGACAGCATTTTTAAAAGCAGAGACTTTACTTTGCCTACAGAGGTCCGTCTCGTTGAAGCTATGGTTTTTCCTGTAGTCATGTATGGATGTGAAAGTTGAACCATGAAGAAGGCTGAATGCCAAAGAATTGATGCTTTTGAACTGTGGTGTTGGAGAAGATTCTTGAGAGTTCCTAGGAGTGCAAGGAGATCAAACCAGTCATTTCTAAAGGAAATCAGTCCTGAATATTCATTGGAAGGACTGATGCTGAAGCTGAAACTCAAATAGTTAAGCCACCTGATGCAACAAACCAACTCACTGGAAAAGACCCTGATGCTGGGTAAGATTGAAGGCAGGAGGAGAAGAGGACAACAGAGGATGACATGGTTGTGTGGCATCATCAACTTAGTGGTCATGAGTTTGAGCAAGCACCAGGAGTTGATGATGGGCAGGTAAGCCTAGCATGCTGCAGTTCATGGGGTCACAAAGAGATGAACATGACTGAGAGACTGAACTGAAATGAACTGCAGGCTTCCCAGGTGGCACTCATGGTAGAAAAAAAAAAAAAAAAAACCACCTGCCTGTCAATGCTAGAGATATAAATGAACATTTTCGATCCTTTGGTTGGGAAGATCCCCTGGAGGGGCCATGGCAACCCACTCCAATGTTTTTGCCTGGGGAGTGCCATGGACAGAGGAGCCTGGTGGGCTACAGTCTACAGGGTAGCACAGAGTCAGACAACGACTGGAGAAACTTAACATGCAGGCATGAGCAATGCTAACTGCTATATCACAAAATCAGAGCAGAATTTCCATTACTGTTCAAGTAAGAGTTGGACTGTGAAGAAGGCTGAGCACCGAGAATTGATGCTTTTGAACTGTGGTATTGGAGAAGACTCTTGAGAGTCCCTTGGATTGCAAGGAGATCCAACCAGTCCATTCTGAAGGAGATCGGCCCTGGGATTTCTTTGGAAGGAATGATGCTGAAGCTGAAAGTCCAGTACTTTGGCCACCTCATGCGAAGAGTTGACTCATTAGAAAAGACTCTGATGCTGGGAGGGATTGGGGGCAGGAGGAGAAGGGGACGACCGAGGATGAGATGGCTGGATGACGTCACTGACTCCATGGGCGTGGGTCTGAGTGAACGCCGGGAGATGGTGATAGACAGGGAGGCCTGGCGTGCTGTGATTCATGGGGTAGCAAAGAGTCGAACACGACTGAGCAACTGAACTGAACTGAACTGAACTGAAAGTCCGATTGGTGGCTGTCATAAGCTTCTTTTTCTGCCAGCAGAAGCTGAACATTGTGAGTGGTGGAAGGGCCATCCACAGTCCTGAGTTCAGTTTTCTCACAGAACAATTGTATCTGGCTTGTTTCCATTCGTTCTTAAGCAAATCTGACAGTGGAAATGTCTTATAAAAGTGCCTCATTTCCTATAAACTTTAACTCAGATTATTCTTAAAAACATGAAATAAACTAGGGGTAAATAAGTGTATGAGGAAGCTTCCAACTTGAAGCTTAAAGTTCCAAGTAAGATAAATAAAAGAAAAAGCAGCTAAACATACCACACTCAGGTTAGAAAATCAAGTGAATAAAAAAGTTCCCCCAGAACACTTACTAAATTAAACTTTTCAAAAGAAAACCAATTTTATTATGTAGGGAACATTCCAATAAAAAAGTCAGAAACTCCAATGAAGAAAACAAAAATTCTAGGCGAAAGACACATAATCATGGTACACTATTTGATTTTGCAGTGAAACATTACTTCCATGACAATATTGTTTTATACACTAAATATTAGTTTCTTAAATAAATAGACTATCAGATCAGATCAGAGATCAGTCGCTCAGTCATGTCCGACTCTTTGCAACCCCATGAATCGAGCATGCCAAGCCTCCCTGTCCATTACCATCTCCCAGAGTTCACTCAAACTCACGTCTATCAAGTTGGTGATGCCATCCAGCCATCTCATATTCTGTCATCCCCTTCTCCTCCTGCCCCCAATCTCTCCCAGCATCAGAGTCTTTTCCAATGAGTCAACTCTTCGCATGAGGTGGCCAAAGTACTGGAGTTTCAGCTTTAGCACCAATCCATCCAAAGAATACCCAGGACTGATCTCCTTTAGAATGGATTGGTTGGATCTCCTTGCAATCCAAGGGACTCTCAAGAGTCTTCTCCAACACCACAGCTCAAAAGCATCAATTCTTTGGTGCTCAGCTTTCTTCACAGTCCAACTGTCACATCCATACATGACCACTAGTAAAACCATCATCTTGACTAGACAGACCTTTGTTGGCAAAGTAATGTCTCTGCTTTTTAATATGCTGTCTAGGTTGGTCCTAACTTTTCTTCCAAGGATTAAGCGTCTTTTAATTTTATGGCTGCAATCACCATCTGCAGTGATTTTGGAGCTTAGAAAAATAAAGTCTGACACTGTTTCCACTGTTGCCCCATCTATTTCCCATGAAGTGATGGGACCAGATGCCATGATCTTCGTTTTCTGAATGTTGAGCTTTAAGACAACTTTTTCACTCTCCTCTTTCACTTTCAACAAGAGGCTTTTTAGTTCCTCTTCACTTTCTGCCAGAAAGGTGGTGTCATCTGCATATCTGAGGTTATTGATATTTCTCTTGGCAATCTTGATTCCAGCTTGTGTTTCTTCCAGTCCAGCGTTTCTCGTGATGTACTCTGCATATAAGTTAAATAAGCAGGGTGACAATGTACAGCCTTGACATACTCCTTTTCCTATTTGGAACCAGTCTGTTGTTCCATGTCCAGTTCTAACTGTTGCTTCCTGACCTGCATATAGGTTTCTCAAGAGGCAGATCAGGTGGTCTGGTATTCCCATTTCTTTCAGAATTTTCCACAGTTTACTGTGATCCACATAGTCAAAGGCCTTGGCACAGTCAATAAAGCAGAAATAGATGTTTTTCTGGAACTCTCTTGCTTTTTCAATGATCCAGCAGAGGTTGGCAATTTGATCTCTGGTTCCTCTGCCTTTTCTAAAACCAGCTTGAAAATCTGGAAGTTCATGGTTCACATACTGCTGAAGCCTGGCTTGGAGAATTTTGAGCATTACTTTACAAGCATGTAAAAGTTGGCTTAAAGCTCAACATTCAGAAAACAAAGATCATGGCATCCAGTCCCAACACTTCATGGGAAATAGATGGGGAAACAGTGGAAACAGTGTCAGACTTTATTTTTCTAGGCTCCAAAATCACTGCAGATGGTGATTGCAGCCATTCCAAATAGGAAAAGGAGCACGTCAAGGCTGTATATTGTCACCCTGCTTATTTAACTTCTATGCAGAGTACATCATGAGAGGCACTGGACTGGAAGAAACACAAGGTGGAATCAAGATTGCTGGGAGAAACATCAATAACAGATATGCAGATGACAGTACCCTTATGGCAGAAAGTGAAGAGATAAAAAGCCTCTTGTTGAAGGTGAAAGAGGAGAGTGAAAATTTGGCTTAAAGCTCAACATTCAGAAAACAAAAATCACGGCATGTGGCCCCATCACTTCATGGGAAATAGATGGCGAAACCATAGAAACAGTGTCAGACTTTATTTTTCGGGGCTCCAAAATCACTGCAGATGGTGACTGCAGCCATGAAGTTAAAAGACGCTTACTCCTTGGAAGAAAAGTTATGAAAAACCTAGATAGTATATTCAAAAGCAGAGACATTACTTTGCCGACTAAGGTCCGTCTAGTCAAGGCTATGGTTTTTCCAGTGGTCATGTATGGATGTGAGAGTTGGACTGTGAAGAAGGCTGAGCACCAAAGAATTGATGCTTTTGAAGTGTGGTGTTGGAGAAGACTCTTGGGAGTCTCTTGGACTGCAAGGAGATCCAACCAGTCCATTCTGAAGATCAACCCTGGGATTTCTATGGAAGGAGTGATGCTAAAACTGAAGCTTCAGTACTTTGGCCACTTCATGCGAAGAGTTGACTCATTGGAAAAGACCCTGATGCTGGGAGGGATTGGAGGCAGGAGAAGAAGGGGTCGACCGAGGATGAGATGGCTGGATGGCATCAGTGACTCAATGGATGTGAGTCTGAGTGAACTCCGGGAGTTGGTGATGGACAGGGAGGCCTGGCGTGCTGTGATTCATGGGGTTGCAAAGAGTCGGATACGACTGAGCGACTGAACTGAACTGAATGTTAAATACATTAGATACTGTATACTACTGAATGTTTTTGAAGGCTCTGACCTTTTTATTTGAAAGAAGCCAACACAAAGACTAATTGAGGTTACTTATTTTAATAGAGCCAGAGGTTCGGGTCATAGAGGGGCATTATGTGATGAAAACAATAATGTAGAAGTGTCACAGATACAATATTTCTTTATTAGATATTATTAAAGCCCTAATCTGTGCTGGGCACCTGTGAACTGCAGGTAGTTATGCCATCTGCTCAGTCACTGATAAATTAGTGACAGAGGCAGATGAGCCTACAAGGAATTCAAACTACAGAAATAATTGGATTCTGTGTATTACAACGTTGTAGTCTGATTGAGGATAGAGAATCACACAGAAAGCCATGTTAGACCTCAGAATATGGTTCTTTCTTGAGAAAAACACGTTTTCTTAACTAAATCCTGAATAAGGGTTAGGGCTTCAGCTTGGCCAAGAGGTGAAAAAAATATTTCTAATCAGAATCAAAATACCTGTTCAGGTCAGAAGCCGAGAAAAGCTCTCTCTGGAAAACAGAGTGACTCAGATATTTTAACTTTTGTAGCAGATATAAGTACATGTAACTAAAGCATAAAGTAAGTTTGTAACAAAAATAACCATAAGGTAAAGGAATAGCTTACTACAGGTGGGAGAATAATATTGTTGTGAAAAATGGAGAAAAACTAGGAAAATTCAGTGTGCAAGATATGATTGTATGCTCCTAACCAGGAATATGAGTACCTCTCTACATCACAATTAGAAAAGAAAGGAAATTATATTTCTGCATTTTTATTAATGGATTATTAAAATTAAAAATGAGGCAGATACTTTTCAAAAATACTGGCTAACTTGTTTTCTTAAAAATTAATGCTAACTTAATAGTAATGGGTTTTCTAACATAATTTTAAAAGCAGATTTCAGAATAATCCCATAATTAATTTTGAGTCTTGGAATGATTCATTTTATAGTTTTGATGAGTCATTATAACTGAGTTAAACTTCCTTATTGAGAACATATACAATTGAATTTTAAGAGGTCATTTTCTTTAATCTGAGTTTTATTTTTTTTTACTTTGCAATATTGTATTGGTTTTGCCATACACTGACATGAATCCTCATGGGTGTACATGTTTTCCCCATCCTGAACCCACCCCCCTCCCCATCCCAAACCCATCTCCCTCTCCATCCCATCCTTCTGGGTCATCCCAGTGCACCAGCCCCGAGCACCCTGTATCATGCATCAAACATGGATTAGCAATTCATTTCACATGTGATAATTTACATGTTTCAATGCCATTCTCCCAAATCATCCCACCCTTGTCCTCTCCCACAGAGTCCAAAAGACTGTTCTATACATCTGTGTCTCTTTTGCTGTCTCATGTACAGGGTTATTGTTACCATCTTTCTAAATTCCATATATATGTGTTAGTATACTCTATTGGTGTTTTTCTTTCTGGCTTGCTTCACTCTGTATAGTAGACTCCAGTTTCATCCACCTCATTAGAACTGATGCAAGTGTATTCTTTTTAATGGCTGAGTAATATTCCATTGTGTATATGTACCACTGCTTTCTTATCCATTCGTCTGCTGATGGACATCTAGGTTGCTTCCATGTCCTGGCTGTTATAAACAGTGCTGTGATGAACATTGGGGTACATGTGTCTCTTTCAATTGTGGTTTCCTTGGTGTGTATGCCCAGCAGTGGGATTGCTGGGTCATATGGAAGTTCTATTTGCAGATTTTAAGCAATCTCCACACTGTTCTCCATAGTGGCTGTACTATTTTGCATTCCCTGAAGACTCTTGAGAGTCCCTTGGACTGCAAGGAGATCCAACCAGTCCATTCTGAAGGAGATCAACCCTGGGATTTCTTTGGAAGGAATGATGCTAAAGCTGAAACTCCAGTACTTTGGCCACCTCATATGAAGAGTTGACTCATTGGAAAAGACTCTGATGCTGGGAGAGATTGGGGGCAGGAGGAGAAGGGGATGACAGAGGATGAGATGGCTGGATGGCATCACTGACTCGATGGGCATGAGTCCGAGTGAACTCCTGGAGTTGGTGATGGACAGGGAGGCCTGGCATGCTGCGATTCATGGGGTCGCAAAGAGTCGGACACGACTGAGCGACTGAATTGAACTTACAAGCATGTGAGATGAGTGCAATTGTGCGGTAGTTTGAGCATTCTTTGGCATTGCCTTTCTTTAGGATTGGAATGAAAACTATAATGTAGTATATAATATAGTATAATAGAAAATAGACTATAAGTCTCACCAAAGGATGAAGTACAGGAGAAAGTGTGCTGAAAAATAGTTAAATCTTTAGCTCTTCAAAGTAGTTAAGTCTTTGATTAGGTAGGTTCTAACTTTGAGAATCCAATATACAGCGTCTAAGTAACTCTGGAGATATAGATTTAATGACCAAAATGAAAAGCTAAAGGTTGAAAAAACTATTGCCTTGGAGAGAAAAGGCAAAGAGTCAAAGAAGTTGAGATGGTCATTCCACATTAAAATTTGTTTAGGATTATTCTATATTTATCCATCTTCATATATGTTTGGGAAAAATTTATTTTTTCAGGATAAGCTCCGAATATCACTGTTGGTCCAATGTCAACTCTAGAACCATAGTCTTTCGAATTAAGAATTATCTAATGTTATATCAAGTTTTCAGTCATGAGTTAATTTTTGTTTTTCCTTAGATTTGCCTTTCTGAACAAAATTTGGCCTGGAAATAATACAGAAAATAGCCATTTTCTGTCTTTCATTTTCCTAAAGCCAAGTTCTTACCATGGGTTAGTAACACCACTGGTCCAAGGTTTGTACTGTGCAAGGCTGGGTATAACAGATCAGTGACTGTACATAAACAATGGAACTGATACATAGACGTTAGCAGCACATACCCAAGCAATCCAGGCATGGCTTCCTCCTCATCTGTAAAATGAGATACTCAGTCTCACCATTCACCTGCTCATCTGATGTGAGAAATTGTCTTTAGGCAACAGTAAGATAGAATAGATGAAAATAAGTTCATCTGCTCCTCTTCGCTTTTCTATAGCTTAAAAATAAGCAAAACCACCAACCTTGAATGAGAAAATAAGAAGGTATCATGGCACAGAAAGAAGTACACAATCTGAGATTGAATACAAAGCAAAGGGTGGGGGTAGTGTCTTGCAGCTTGTCCCCTTCCCACCCATGTTTCTCCAGGACATATCCATGTGAATACTGCAAGCCTGCTTTAGTCTTGACTGGTAGGTACCACCTCCTTCTCCTCCACCTGCTCTGTTTCTCCAGCCACCTGTTTCCTCTCTCAACAAGTCTCTGCAACACACAACCTGTGGCAAAGACTTTATTCAAAAGAATATTTTTACTATTTGATCATTCTTGAAACTGATTTAGGAAAAAGGGATGGGTGAAGGTGATGTGACTTCTGGCACTACTAGCCGGAAATTATGCACTTGATGTTTTATGTTCTTAATGCCTAATCCTTTCTTTCTCTGTGCATATCATGGGGTACTTCTTCAAGACCCCAATATTCCTGAATGTTTTTTCATCGCAAATGTAGAATTCCAATTCAAACAAATCTAGACACAGTTTCAAAAGCTGCATAATCAGAAGCTAAATTTCAGTGTGTACTAGAGAAAAACTGTTGTATATTTTATTGAAAAACAAAACTTAAAAATGGAATGCATTATTCACCTACTAAAAATTCTGGAGGTAATTTCAGATACCCAGTGATTTCATCAACAACCAGTTTCTCTCAATATCCCATATCATCATCTTCAGATAATTAACTTTAACCATAAGCTTGCTCCCTTATGATCAAAATGGCCATGAAATCATCTCTTTATACATTCTCAGTTATGGAGATTTTTATGATAATGCTTATAATTTCTGTGGATCTGCTTCTAGGCTGAAATCAGAATTTAAAAAATAATGAATTATTTTATAACTCACTATTGACTTTTCCAATAAAACAAAGCAGTTATTCATCAATAACCAACTAAAACATAGTGATGATGTTTTATTTCTTAAAATAACAAATTATATAAATCCTTTTGTATTTATCTAAATAATATTTTGATTATTTTATTTTTCCAAAGTTGGGTCTTACTCTTAAAATAGATGGTCAATAGATATATAAACAGATGTTCAACCTCACTAATTATTCAGTTCAGTTCACTTCAGTCGCTCAGTCTTGTCTGGCTCTGCGATTCCATAAACCACAGCATGCCGGTCCTCTCTGTCCATCACCAACTCCTGGAATCCACCCAAACCCATGTTCATTGAGTTGGTGATACTATCCAACCATTGCATCTTCTGTTGTCCCCTTCTCCTCCTGCCCTCAATCTTTCCCAGCATCAAGGTCTTTTCACATGAGTCAGCTCTTCGCATCAGGTGGCCAAAGTATTGGAGTTGCAGCTTCAACATAAGTCCTCCAATGAACACCCAGGACTGATCTCCTTTAGGATGGACTGTTTGGATCTCCTTGCAGTCCAAGGGACTCTCAAGAGTCGTACAGTTCAAAAGCATCAATTCTTTAGCACTCACCCTTCTTTATGGTCCAACTCTCACATCCATACATGACCATTGGCAAAACCATAGCCTTGACTAGACAGACCTTTGTTGACAAAATGATGTCTCTGCTTTTTAATAATTATTGCTGCTGCTAAGTCACTTCAGTCGTGTCCGACTCTGTGCGACCCCAGAGACAGCAGCCCACCAGGCTCCCCTGTCCTGGGATTCTCCAGGCAAGAACACTGGAGTGGGTTGCCATTTCCTTCTCCAATGGATGAAAGTGAAAAGTGAAAGTGAAGTCGGTCAGTCATGTCCAACTCCTAGTGACCCCATGGACTGCAGCCTACCAGGCTCCTCCATCCATGGAATTTTCCAGGCAAGAGTACTGGAGTGGGGTGCCATAATGTAAATCAAAACCACACTGAGATATCACCTCACACCTGTGAGGGTAGTCAATATATATTAAAAAAAAAAAAAAAAGCGAGGATGTGGAGAAATTGGAATCCTTACACTACTGATGGGAATTTCAAATGGTGCAGCCTCTATTGAAAACAGTGCAGGCTTGCCTCTCAAAATTAAAAGTGAACTACCATATAATCTTGCCATATAAGTTTACCATATAAATTTACCATGTAAGTTTACAATATAAACTTCCCTGGTAGCTCAGCTGGTAAAGAATCTACCTGCAAAGCAGGAGACCCCTGTTTGATTCCTGGGTCAAAAAGATCCACTGGGGAAGGGATAGGCTGCCCACTCCAGTTTTCTTGTGCTCCCTCCCTGGTGGCTCAAGCTGTAAAGAATCCTTCTGAAATGCAAGAGACCTAGGTTTAATCCCTGGGTTGGGAAGATCTCCTGGAGGAGGGCATGGCAACTCACTCCAGTATCCTTGCCTGGAGACTCCCATGGACAGAGGAGCCCGGTGGGTATAGTCCATGGGGTCACAAAGAGTCAGAGATGACTGAGTGACTAAGCACAGCACCATACAATCCAGCAAATCTACTTCTGGGTATTTATCCGAAAGAAGCGAAATCAAGACCTCACAGAAGTACGTGCATGCCCATTTTCACTGCTGCAATATTCACAATAGCTAAGATGTAGAAACAACCTAAATGCCCATGGATAGATGAATGCGTAAAAAATAACATGTGATTTATACAAACAATGGAATATCAGTCAGCCTAAGGAAAAACACATGCCATATGTAAATGTAGACAAGCCTTGAGGATGTCACGTTAAACAAAAAGGACATACTGCATAATTCCATTTACATAATGTATCTACAGTAGTCAATCTTATAGAAGCAGAGAGAAGAATTGTTGTTGAAAAATTCTAGAGGTCTACTTTACAACAATGTGCATATAAATAACACTTTACACCTGTAAATTTGTTGATAGGGTAAATTTCGTGTTATGTGGATTTTTTTAAAACTACAATTAAAAACACAAGTTCAATCAATTCAAACCCAGAAAAACTGGGTTTGTTTAGGGCAGATATGACACACAACCAATGGTCAGCCGATGACCTATATTCTCCATTTTCAAATTCTACTCAGGACAAATCCTGAAGAGTTTGGACTCTGTGCTCCTACAGCTGCTGTCCATCTGACTGGAATAAGGTTTTGTCAGATAAAATTACTCTAAATTGTGTTGTATCAATTAGACCTCTTTTCCTGTGCAAAGGACAATAAATCAATGCAAACTGACTTTGGCAAAACTGAACTCATTGACTCATAAAACTGAAAAACACAGGAGTAGTACTTTAGGCGCAATTTAATCCAGAAGCTCAAATAACACAAAATAATTTGTTTCTGTTCTGCTTTTCTCTGAGAAAAAAGAGAATTGGCTTTTTCTGAGGGTCCTAAACATCCCCAGGCTCATTTTTTCCTTTCTGGAGGCTATCCGTGGCCCAAAACTCTGTAGGCGTCTTTCCTAGTCTATCTGTACTACTCCATAGTATATATGCACCATATATCACATAGCATAACATCCTTTGTAAGAAAATATGCAAAGTATATCACCATAAAATTAGCATTACTGAGTAGTCCAATAGGTTTAAATAATACTTAATAGATCACTTAGCCATATTCATAAAGCCTTAAGGTAAGCATCCATTTGGCTCCTATTTTATGCCAATACCTGTATCAGTGGACTTTCCTTGAACATTTGACAGAAATAATGTCAGTATATCATTTGCTTGATTTGGTCAAGTGTTCATCACTGATCAGTCACTTTGGCTGTAGAATTTAATGCATTAGTTACTGACCTAAATCACTCTCTACCCTTGGAGGCAGAAATGGACAAATATATTTATATATATTTTATATTTTTCAAGGAAAGTGCAAATGTTATATTTGAATAATCTCTTTAAAAACTAACTTCCACATTTCATTGTTTAATCCACATTATCCTTACAGTAATAGGCTTTAATTTTATATTTGGTATTCCACAAGAGGAGATTTTCTTTGCAAGCACCTCTATCCATCTGTATGCGGTTATGAATCCCAAGTTCTGTGCCTAAAATTTTTAAAATGAGTCAAAGCTATATACCAAGAATAAATTATAAAAAAATCCTTATTGCTAAGTGTAACAAAAACAATATGTTTCATCTTTGAAATATTTAGATTTTCTAAGGAAAGGCAAATCCTTCATTTCAAAAAGATGGACAAGGTGATTTTTGAAAGTATATTCCAGTTAGGTAAAATAAGGTATTACAGTCCAACATATGAACATTCATTTTCTCTTTATCTATCATCTGTCTATTTATCTAATGTATTTTATTATTGAGCACTTTTTTCCTATTTTGAGGAATCAAAATTATAATCATTTCAGTCTTTTTGAAAGTAACCTATATCATCAGTATTAGTACCTAGGAGAAGGAAATGGCAACCCACTCCAGTGTTCTTGCCTGGAGAATCCCAGGGACGGGGGAGCCTGGTGGGCTGCCGTCTATGGGGTCACACAGAGTCGGACACCACTGAAACGACTTAGCAGCAGCGGCAGAAGATGGCCTTGGATATGCAGAGAGTATCCAGGGGCTGTGTAAGGAGTGTTACTTTAGGAAAACACATTGATTCTTCATGAATCAATCTGACCTTCTCTCCTGCATGTGTGGGTGTGTCTACACCGCTTCAGTTGTATATGACTCATTCCAACCCCATGGACTGTAGCCCGTCAGGCTCCTCTGCCCATGGGATTCTCCAGGCAAGAATACTGGAGTGGGTTGTCATTTCCTCCTAAAGAGGATCTTCCCAACCAAAGAATCTCACCCTAGTCTCTTAATCTGTCTTTGCTTTGGCAGGTGGGTTCTTTATCACTAGCGCCACCTGTGAAGCCCCTTCTCTCACTCCTTTGCAAAACTACTCTCTTTATTCAATACAGAACATTCTTGAAAAGGAAAACAAGCACTCAAAAAGAAGAAGCTTTATATAAAAGGTTTGCTCTTCCTTAGAGGACTTTGTCATATAAAAAATCATTTGGGATAAACTCCCAAAGCAAACAAAAAAGATAGATCTCTGTTCACTAAAATGATTGTCATGACCACAAATTTGCACAAGTGATACATTTGGCATTAGTTTGACTACCCTTCTGAACTCTCTGGAATCATTTCTAATACATATTGTAGGCTTCTACAGCTATAGCATCTGTTAAAAATACTTTTCTTGTTGTTTGAGTGTGAGTTTTTGGGTGGAATCCTCATGGTAGCTACATGAATGTATTGAGGAATACCTCATTCAGACTTGGAAACAGAACTGTTTTCTGTGACAAAAGTGAACACCTAACTGGGGTAAATGTAACAGACGGTGCTCAATGCACAAAAAGATGATGAGCTCTGTTTCCGAACTCAGCCTAACCTCAAGCTCTAACATTTGCTCAAATACAGGAAGACAATTACTTTCTAAATTGAAGATACACAACCACTTATGATATAAAACTCAGCTACTAAACCCCATTCGTTGATTCTCAGACAATAACAAGAATAGCCATGTCCTGATGGGGAAAAAATCTGTTATTATTTTGAAAAGGACATAATTATTAGTAGACCCTGGGAATTAATGAGCAGGTGCCATGCTGAGGACAAAATACAAATATCAAGAAGACATTTTTGATATGGAGGAACTTTCCTGTAACTCAGAATTTAATGGCTTGACAAGGACACCTAAAGCAAGCACTAACTGTTAGCTAAGTCTTCCTGGTGGCTCAGCAGTAAAGATCTTCCTGCCAATGCAGGAGACACAGGAGACTCGAATTCAAAGCCTGCTGTTTTGTGACAACTTAGAGGGGTGGGATGGGGTGGGAGGTGGAAAGGGGTTCCAGATGGAGAGGGCATGATCCCTGGTGATGAGTGGCAGAAAAAAACACGACAGTGTAAAGCAATTATCCTTCAGGTAAAAATAATTTCTTTCTTTTTTTTTTTAAAAGAATAATACTTGGGTCAGGGCTATTATGCGATGGGGCAAGGTCTGGGGAATGGCTAACTCAGGAGGAAAAGTTTCTGTGACCAAAGGCACACTCCAAACTCCCATTGCCTAATTTCAAGTGGAGAAGAGCAAGCTAGGACTTAAAGTGCTATTCTTTCTTTACATAAGCATCATATCAAGACAGCTACTAGTTCCAAGGGATAATAAAAAAAATGTCACAATTGCTGTGTAAGCACTCTGAAAGGATGCAAGGTATCTGCATGTGACAATCTTAGGCCTCTGAACACCAATTTAGCCACCAAGTGATGACTCCTGAATAAATGACCCAGACCAGAACAGCAGGAAAACTACCCAGCTGAACCCAGCCCAAACTGTTGACCCACAAAATCATGAGCAAATAAACTAATTATTGTTTTAAGCCATGAAGTTTTGAGTTGATTTATTTTTCAGCAGTTAATAAGTTTCACTGAAGAAGAAAACATCTGAAATACTGGATACAAAAAATGATCATTCTTAAAATGTTAAATAAAATGAGACTATTGAAACAGTCAATGTTGAAATACTATCCAGAAGGTATCAGGAAACAAACTCTTGGATATGAAGAATACATGTAAGGTCAGGCACACATCCCAGAATGTAAGATGGGGAGGATAATAAGAAAAAAATGGAAAGAAATATCTTGTGTTAATAATAACAAAGAATGTTATAGATCTCAAACCAAAAACATATACGAATACCAAACAGAATATTTTGGAAAAAATAAGCAGCTAGAATCACAATAGTAACATTTAATAAAATCAACTGCAACAGACTTTTTTTAAAGATTATGAAGAAATGGAAAAGAAAACAACCAACACCAATCTCAGAAAATAACAATTACACTGACAAGAATTTCCTGAAAAGAAACTTGGGCACAAAATAGCCAGTAGAGCTACGTTGTCAGTATTAAAGAGAAAAACACTTAGAAACTGAAATTTAAAAGCTTGTAACCTATCACTTAAATTCGAGAGTGAAAAGAAAGATATTTTTAGCATACCCAATTTTCAAGAATGCTTAGTTGACTTGTTAGAGCAAGAATAATGACTTCAGAAGGATATATTATTTTATTCTGATATTAGTTTTGTATGTTTATTGGTTGAATTTACCAGTTTTGTGTTCTGCATATATTTGTTTTTAATAAATGTTTAATAGGAGTTTAAAATGAGTAGCAAACTCATTTTGGTATGTTGAATTAAATTCCTGCTTACACACAAAAAAATTGACCTTACCTACATATGTTCCCAGGTTTTGCTAGTTTTATTTATTTATTTTAAAAATATCTGTGCATTTATTTGGCTGTGCTGGGTCTGGTTGTGGCACGCTGGATCCTTGATCCTCACTGTATGGTCTTAGTTGCAGCACGTGGGGTCTAGTTCCCTGACCAGGGATTAATGGGGCCCCCTGCATCCGGAGCAGTGAGTCCCAGCCACTGGATCACCAGGGATGTCCCGCTAACTTAAAATGTGTTTAATCAGTCAGTTTCTTAGGGGACTGTGTTAAAAATCTTCAACTGCAATGAATATTTCATATATTTCTC
The DNA here is from genome assembly GCA_006408695.1 of Aepyceros melampus. NCBI lineage: Eukaryota > Metazoa > Chordata > Mammalia > Artiodactyla > Bovidae > Aepyceros > Aepyceros melampus. The sequence continues at coordinate 63,820 of SJXQ01013202.1, forward strand.
TATGTTTTCATTAATTCTTTTTCTTAAAAAAATGCTAATCTGAGGCTAAATTTTAGCTGTACATATGTTCAGGAACATTATATCAACTCGCCATGTTTCTTTTTTCTGTAAGTATACAACAGAATCTTTTTAATGATATTTATTTGCTTTGATTCTATTTGCTTAACAAACATTGTACAAACTGGATTGGGGCATATTTTGCCCTAGAGTAGCATACCTCTTGTCTCTCTTTATATTGCTCTCAGCCTCACACTCACCCTGATGCTTGCCAGCCCAGAGCTAGTAACAGGAAAGGTCTGAGAGATCATATTTTTAATTTTTTTAAAAAGAAACTCAGAGACTTTATTAAAGTTTTAACTACTACTATATCACTAATATTACAGTACACAAAAGAAAAAAAAAGTATTGATATTTATAAATTAAATTAAGGGCTTCCCTGGTAGCTCAGATGGTTAAAGAATCTGCCTGCAAAGCAGGAGACCAGGGTTCAACCCCTGGGTGGGGAAGATCCCTAGAGTAGGAAATGGCAACCGACTCCAGTATTCTTGCCTGGAAAACTCCATGGACAGAGGAGCCTGGCGGGCTACAGTCCATGGGGTTGCAAAGAGTCAGACATAACTGAGTGACTAACACACACACACAAATTACATTAATGTATCTTTAAATGAGAAAAAACTGTAAACCAATACAGTACCCTGTCACAGTAATGAATAATAACATTATAGCAACAAATATATTTTAATAAAATCAATATTATATAAAAGATACAATTTATGTACCTACTAAATTGTACCACTGATAGTCTCTTTATTCCTTGGTTTTAAAACACAAAAGAACCTACAAAGAAGCATTCATTTCAATTTCAAAGATGAGAGATCATGCTTTTTAGAGATGGCCTTCACAACATCTCCAGTCGCATATGTTGCTCTGCAATGCAACTATGTCACTTTGCCACAGATAATAAATTCCACTTCCCTGTTCCCTTGTATCTGGGTGGACTTTGCGATTGCTCTGCTCAGTGGAATATGACCAAAATGATCATGGGCTAGTTGAAGCAGACACTTTCACTGGCCTTACGGCTTCTATTCCCTGTTACTCGTACGTCAAGAAATCACTGTCAGATGTGTAAATAACCTGATACTGCCATGCTGTGGAAGTCCAGGCCACGCGGAAAAGCACCAGGGCGTCAAGCATCACTGTTTAAGAGTAGAAGAGTGAAAGAGAGAACGAGGGACCCCGAGGCATCGGACATGGGAAGAAAGCAGTTGTCTTGGAAGTTGATCCTTAGTTCTGGCCCCATCCACTGGTACCTTATGGAGCACAACCAAAGCACCTTCTCAAAATCTTATTAATGGTCTTGCAGCAGTATGCTACATGGCATTAAAAAAAAAAAAAAAAAGCTACAGCAAGTGTCATTGGCTTTGGTGCTGAGCAGAAGTTGGAAGCTGAAAGGTTCTTAAGTAGACTCTTACGGGCAGCTGAGAAGATAATGCAGGAATTGTTATCAGAGGCAGAAGAAATGTTGACATGCATTATACAATGCTGGAAAGTTTAACAAAACTGCCCATGTCTGCTCACCTTGTCTCTCCTTATGTTGAGTGCATGTGTGTGTGTGTGTGTGTGTGTGTGTGATTACTCATCTATTTCAGTAAGAATTTATAACAACATGACAATTACCTTCTATATGTCAAGGAGTTTCCCTTCTCTGAGCTTTCTCTTAAAATTCACTTGCTATTTTCTTTAATTGCTTTGCTATTCATGGGGTCGCAAAGAATCGGACACGACTGAGCGACTAAACTGAACTGAAGAAAATGTTTGTTTTTCTTTTTCTTTTTTTAAAGCACTTTGGGCTTCCCTGGTGGCTCAGAAGGTAAAGAATCTGCCTGCAGTGCAGGAGACCTGGGTTCGATCCCTGGGTCAGGAAGATCCCCTGGAGTAAGGAGTGGCAACCCCCTCCAGTGTTCTTGCCAGGAGAATCCCGTGGACAGAGGAGCCTGACGGGTTACTACAGTCCATGGGGTCACAGTCAGACATCACTGGGCAACTAACACTCACTTTCATGGATAGACTTATTACATTCAGCAGTGGCTCTGGAGGTATACATATCCTGGCTGAACGCGATTAGTGAAAAAAAAAAAAAAAGCAGAAAAATATTAGGGCTTTCCTTTAAACTCAGGTGAAAAAAATCCAAATTGAGTAGCAAGGTTTTTTTTCTTCCTACTTTTCTCCCAGGCTGTGAATTAGAAGATCTAGATTCCATCAGTCATGAAGTGGTATTGTGGAAATCACTTCTTCTGGTCTATTTTTTTTTTTTTTCATTCTAAAATGATAGGATGGGATAAGACAGAGGATTTCAAACTCAACACTCACAGAAGTCAGAAAATTCACTCCATTCCAAATCCACATACTCATAACTGATGCTGTAAAAATACTGACAGTGATGGAAAACTATACGTTAGTACAAATGAAATGGTAAAATGGTGCAGATATTCCCAGCATAGTATCTAGGGGTAGCTGAGGATGGAGGAGATCATCGTGAATTATCAGTTGTTCTTTCAGATTAATAAATTGCTGACATTTAGGAATGCCAGTAAACTGTGGTCCAATAATGATTTTTAAGTGAAACAAAAATTATCTAGAATTGGACTTAACAAAATACATTACTCGAAAGCATCAGCTTATAAACTTTTGAACCAAAAGAACTATGCTGTGCTTTAGTTACAAATTAAAATAATTGTAACTTAGTCCTCTGTGACTTTAACTCATATATTAATTTGGTTCTCATGATCTGACCTTATGAGAACATCTAGTTCCTATAATACCAAGGCAGGTCTCCCACATTACAGTCATCAAAAACAAAAACCTAAAGGACACACATTTTAAAATAAATCTTCAAATTTCTATTCTATGCATATATGAGAACTATTTTCTCTTTACTTATCTGTTTGTTTCTTTGACAAAAACCCACTGTGCTCAGAGTACTGTGCCATATAAGCTTGTAATAACTGTAATTAATCCTTTATTTTCCCAGAGAAATTTATAAAAATTGACTATGTATGTCATTAGAAAACTATTTTGAAGAATATTATTTTAAATGATACATTTACTAAAAAGCACTGATGACATCATCTCTTGATTTAAAAAAAAAGTAACTATAACTGCTTGGCACAAATTCTGCTGCAGTTATCACTCCTTCCTGAAACTGTACTTTTTTACAAATTTGTCTGCCCCCCAAATGGGGGAAAGAGCTATTTTAAATTTCTCTTTTTGTCTTGCAAAAGGAAATGAAAACATGTGGGACATTTCCTTGCAACATATTAAGTATAACAGAAAATGGAAAGTCAAAGAAACAAATGGATACATAAATGACTTTGCTATTATAATATTTGTTAATTTATTTCCATGCACTAAACCTTGTTTCTTTCTAAGAATCATGAATTTGAATTATGTCATGAGTCAGGTATAAGCGTTGTCCTAATTTAACATTCAGAGTTATTTTCAATAAGTAAGTTTTATCTTTTATTATTTTCCAAATCATCCACATAATATCCAGTAAATCATGGTAATAATAACATGATATGTCCTAAAATAGCTAAAAGAAGTAAACTTAAGTGATGCTATTACTTTACATACTTAAAGATAAAAACTATCTTTGGCACCCACAAGTACCATTAACATATCTACCTTGGCAATTTTAGTAGTCTTGCTTATAGTCATTAACAGATGTTTTGACATGGAATATGTAGATTTATTCTTCACCTTAACGTGTATTATCTAAATATGACCAAATCCTTTTTAAACCCCTGATGGAGGCTTGTTTTCTCCCCCAAAATAGCAATGAGTGGGTAAAGAACAATGAACATATCAATCTCAGTCCATATCCTTAGAAAATTCCTTTAGTTTATGCTGATTTACAGACTACTAGCGATTTCATTTGGAGAAGGCAATGGCACCCCACTCCAGTACTCTCACCTGGAAAACCCCATGGACAGAGAAGCCTGGTAGGGTGCAGTCCATGGGATTGCTAAGAGTCAGACATGACTGAGCAACTTCACTTTCACGTATTGGAGAAGGAAATGACAACCCACTCCAGTATTCTTGCCTGGAGAATCCCATGGACAGGTTGCAAAGAGTTGGACATGACTGGAGAGACTTAGCACATAGCTCTACAAGGAAAACCAGGTCTCAGCATGAAAGATGGATAACAACTACATATCTTTAAGTACAGGTGAAAATTGGCTGAGTAATACAGTCCTGTGAAAGCTCTTGCCCACAAGAGGCTAATATTCTTATGCTATATTACAACATATTTATAGTAGGAAGAAAATCATATTTTATTTTACCTATTTTCATAACATATCCTATCTGGCTTAAATGTGAGATTTTAAATAAAGGTTTTACCTGTCTTCTGTTTTATGCAGATTTTCTACCTGTCAGGATACATTTTAGATTGAAAAGAAATGACTTTATCAATACTGCTTAAATTCAGTTTCATACTAGAATACTGCAGATCATTTTAAAAAATTCCACTGTCTGGCAGCAATTATTTATGACATGTTTTTGACAAGCTGACATTATGACTTGTATATTGAGTTAATAAATGGAAGAAACAGAACTTTAAAATATGTTAGGAGATTTTCAAGAGACTAATATAGAGTGTATTGGAAGCACTATTGATTTTAGTTATTTTTTTTAACACCACCTATTTTAGCCATTTAAATAAAAAACCTTAAAGAAGATGTCAATAGTTCAGATGACTTAACAAAAGATTCCTAGTAGATCTGGAGCTTTATTAGTTTCTATAGAGAACCACATGCATGCAGATAAATACTTCCTTTTGAATCAGAAAAACAAGTGTCCTACACCCATTCTTTTTCTTGTTGTTGTTTAGTCACTAAGTTGTGTCCAATCCACCTGTGACCTCAAGGACTGTAGCCCGCCAGGCTCCTCTGTCCATGGGATTCTCCAGGCAAGAATACTGGGGTGGGTTGCTATGCCCTCCTCCAGGGCATCTTTCTGACCCACAGGTTGAACCATTGTCTTCTGCATTGGCAGGTGGACTCTTTACCACTAAGCCACCATGGAAACCCCCAAAACCCCCAATTCTTTTTAGGGTTTTAGAATTCCTTCTTATCATTCATTGTTATAGGGTTCAAAAGGAGAACAATGACACTTTGATTGGGCTCAAAGGGCATTAATTCTGCCTTCTATCCTATAAGTAGTCTATATTTCAATGCTAACTTTGGAGAACTGTGACAAAGCTCCTTCTTTCTAGGACAGCACATTGAACTTATCAAAGCTATCTGTTTATAAGCTTTCTCTTTCAAAATAATCATATCTTGAAATCTGGCCATGTGTGTGCAAAACCTTCCCTTGGAGAAGCTTAACTTTTCCCATATGCTGCTTTTTCTCAGAAAGTAAAAAAAAATCATGGGTTCCCATCAGTGAGGTAGCATTACTCAGCAAGTGTGGTTCACGACTCAAAAGGGAAAAGGCAGGTTGCCAAGCAAGCAAGTGGTGGATGGTTAACAGGACTTGTGCATGTCTGTGTGCAGGAAAATGAATGAAATCTTCAAGGGAAAAGCTGCAGCCATAACCTTGAAGAATTCAGAGCGTGGAGCAAAAGCCTTAGCAGCTGCCTGACTCTCTCTTGGGGAGTGAAGAGCGAAGAGAGGACCTGAGCGCCTCTCTCATGGAGCTTCTCTCCCAGTTCAGGATATGCAGGCTCAGAACTTGGACATTGAGGTTTGAGTAGAAGTACAACCCTTCTCACTGGAAAAGACCCTGATGCTGCGAAAGATTGAAGGCATGAGGAGAAGGGGGCAGCAGAGGATGAGGTGGTTAGAGAGCATCACTGACTCAATGGACATGAATTTGAGTAAACTGGGAGATAGTGGAGGACAGAGGAGCCTGGTTTGCTGTTCTTTGCAAGTCCGTGGGGTTGCAAAGAGTTGAACACTACTGAGCGATTGAACAACAGCAATGCTTCAGCCCCAGGCACATCCCCGAAGGCAGGGGTAGTCAGAGATCAAAGAGGCCCCTATTTCTGAGAATCTGATCCCAAAGACAGACATGCTGGCCAATAGGAGACTGGAGGAATTACCACGTGGACAAAAGGCTTGGGTGCCCCTCCTCTTTGCCCTCTGGCCTGGCTACCCGCTTCCAATGCAAGGCCCACACACTGGTCTTGCAGTATTTCAGCGCCCCCTTCGTTAGCTAAGTTACAAAGACCTGTGTCCTGCTAAAGCAAACTGGGGGTGGGAGTGGGGGATTGTTAGACATACTTGAGTGGATGGATTTAGCAAAGACCAACTTTTCTTCTTCTTACCTTAAACTGGTGTTGAGAAATAGATTTCCCTTAAGAAAAATTTTAACGTTGCCGCTGTTTCAGTGAACGATTTTTTCCCCCAAAAGTCACTTTCATAAATAATATTTTTGGATGCAAAAAATAATTACCATCCAGTCTTTAACATGTCAACATTCTACTATCACTTATACATCTTTGGCCGTTTTTAAATGGTCCTCCTTCGCCCATAGATGACCTGTTCTTTTTGGCATCTATTCACCATCTACTAACTGTTCGTCTTCCTTGACTTCACTCCCATCCACTCAGCCCCGACCCCAACACACACATGCACGCGCGCGCGCGCACACACACACACACAGACACACACACACACCCCTCGCTGGCGCAAGAACCGCATGCGGACCTGCTATTTCCCACTTTGATCCTTTCCTTTTACGGGTAGGAACGTGGGCAGATACATACCAGTTTTCTGAGATACTTCTCCGGCTCCCACCCATCGGCTCACCCTGGCTCACCTTGGTTCATCTCTCGAGCTCACAGCTCCTCTCGCAGGCACGCCTTCTGAAGGAGTTGGCGCTTGGCGGGCGCGCAGTCTCTCTGCCTCTGCGTTCTCTTATCTCTGTCTCTAGGTCTCTCTTTCTCCCTTCCCCCTTCCCTTTTCACCCAGTCTGGCGTTCTCCTTCTATTGCTCTAGCTCTCCTTCCCACCCTGCCCCATCTACCCACTTTTCACTAAATGGACCGAAACACACACACACACAGCCCTCTCTATGTCATCACTTTACCCCACCACGGTCGAGGACTTGCAGCTGCCCGGTATCAAAGAGCCAAAAGCTGGAAGGAAGGAGTCTTAGCGGTTGCTTCCGGGGCTGGGGGATCCTCTCGGGCCTCGGGGTCACCTCATTATCCCTCCTCTCAGATTACTGGCAGGAAGACTTCCACCCTCTCGCCGCTGCTTTGCTGGGAACCTGAGGGCAGGGCGGCCGCGAGCATCCCGCGTCCCCCGCGCGCGCGCACGCCCGTGGGCGGCCCGGCGCTGCAGCAGCAGGTGCCAGGAGGGGGCGGCCCGGCCGCAGGTCCGCGCGCACGGCTCTTTCCTCTCTGCCTTTTAAGGTGACCTAGTCTCGGCGGCGCAGCCCCCCTCAGCTTTCTACCTCCTCGAATTCTTGCTACCCCTGCCTCCTCCCCGCCGTCATCCGCCCCCGC
>SJXQ01013202.1:71727-142270 GCA_006408695.1 Aepyceros melampus
GGGGGTTACCGCAGCGTCCAGGCAGGGACACCCCGCTCCACGCGCTCCAGCCCTGCTCTGGCCACCTCGTGTTTACGGTTCTCCATATTCATTTATTCTCATTTTAGAAGCTGGATTTTTTTTTTTCTTTCGGGGTTGTTTCCCCAGCAACTCTTTTTTCCCTCCCCTCTCCGAGTTTAACGCGCTGCGCGAGCGCGCGTCTGTCCATTTTGGGGTGGGGTGGGAGGTGATCGGTGTTTGCCTTGGGGTTTTAAAAAATATGTTGGGGAGGGCGAAGGAAATGCGCTAGAAGCCCGTGCCTCTACCCGAGCAGTTTGTCTGGGGCGACCTCCGAGTGAGGCCAGGCGATAAAACGCGAAACTTTTAATGTTGCCTTCGCNTTAGGTGGTCTGGTATTCCCATCTCTTTCAGAATTTTCCACAGTTTATTGTGATCCACACAGTCAAAGGCTTTGGCATAGTCAATAAAGCAGAAATAGATGTTTTTCTGGAACTCTCTTGCTTTTTCCATGATCCAGCAGATGTTGGCAATTTGATCTCTGGTTCCTCTGCCTTTTCTAAAACCAGCTTGAACATCAGGGAGTTCATGGTTCACGTATTGCTGAAGTCTGGCTTGGAGAATTTTGAGCATTACTTTACTAGCATGTGAGATGAGTGCAATTGTGTGGTAGTTTGAGCATTCTTTGGCATTCAGACATTAATAATATATATATAACTGGAGATATTCTGTGATCAATTTCTGATCAACACTTGTTGAGAATGTACTATCCAAAAAGATGGCCCTCCAAGGAATATTGAATGTGTTGCTTTTGAAACAGAAATTATTGATGTTGCTAAGGAAACAAAACACAGTATAGTACACACAGTATACTGCAGTGAAATATAAGTCAACACAAATAATGATCTCAAGCCCACTCTTGCTCCCCGGCTTCAACATGATTGTTAATGGACATATCACAATAATCCTGACTTTCAGTGAGTAAGGAAGTGTCACATTAATTTATTTCCATTTATTGTCAGAGGGTTTCAGCTACTTCATGATTCCTAATGATGTATTGTGAAATAATGTGATAAATGGGATATGTGAATTATTTCCAAAAGTATCCAATAAGCCAGGAGTGGAGGGAAATACACATAGCTCAGTAAAATGACAAATGTACGAAGGACATTTTATTTTTTTGCTCTAAACATCATCTATGGATGAAAAACAATTATTTACATTTTCATATGGATATGTGACTTGGAGCACAGAACTAGGAAAGAAACTTATTGACCATAATAGGCACAGTAGGCCTATCATAAAATTTGTTACTTTGTCTAGATAAATTACTGTAAAGTGATCCCAGCTTCCTGTCTTGAAATACATAAAGCTAGTGATAGGGGAGGATATGTGTGACACTGAAATTTGCATCTTATTCTAAATCATTTGTGAAATGCCTGTGGTCTGTAAGATCTGACCAGGATTTTCTGCACTAACAATAAAATAGTCTGAGTGTAGTATGATAATTCTAATAGGAAACATTTATTGAGGTAGGACTGCTCTTAGCATTTAGCATGCACTAATTCAAGCTTTAAAATCATGTTTATAATTCCACTGGAGTATAAATATAGCTGTCTTCATAGTCTTCAGCTTTAAACTGTAAGTAATGTTAACAATACCCACATCTGTATTATTTGTCCTACTATAGAGTAGGTTTATTTTATTTGTTTTTTGGTACTTGTTTTTCTCTGATAAGAGTCAGGAATTCTGAAATGTGAAAATAACTACCTCAATTCTTTATCTTGTAGAATGAATTGAGTGTATTTATTAACAGCACTTATGTGCATAGAATATAATAACTTGGCATATAATTCATACAACATATTATTCATTTATCACCTTATATGTTTTAACTAGTTTAACTTTGAACTTAATGATTAGTTTTTTTTTTTTTTTTACAATGGAGTTTATAGATATGAATGCAAATTTTATGCTTGGTATCTCTCCTGATGGGTTATTGGTAAAGAACCCTCCTGCCAATGCAGAAGACACAGGTTCAGTCCTTGGGTTAGGAAGATCTCCTGGAATAAGAAATGGCAACCAATTCTGTTGTACTTGCCTGGGAAATCCCATGGACAGAGGAACATGGCAGCCTTCAGTCCATGGGATTGCAAGAGTTGGACATGACTCAGTGACTAAACCACCACCAACAACTCATTTAAATCTCACAGCACTCACTGAAGTAGTAATGCTATTATCTTCATTTTACAGGTAAAATTAGTTAATGCTGCTGCTGCTAAGTCGCTTCAGTCGTGTCCAACTCTGTGCGACCCCATAGACAGCAGCCCACCAGGTTCCTCCGTCCTTGGGATTCTCCAGGCAAGAACACTGGCGTGGGTTGCCATTTCATTCTCCAATGCAAAGAAGTGAAAGTGAAGTCGCTCAGTCGTGTATGACTCTGTGACCCCATGGACTGCAGCCTACCAGGCTCCTCCATCCATGGGAGTTTCCAGGCAGGAGTACCAGAGTGGGTTGCCATAGTCACAGTTAATTCCTTTCACCCCCATTTCTGGTTTACCGATCAACTGAGAGAGAAAACAAAGAATGAGAGAAACAGACATCAATATGTGACACTATTGCCAAATATTGATAATAAATGATAACTTTGATCTAACTTGAAGGTTCAGACTTCATATTTTGTTCCTCCAAGTTCAGATATACACAAAGAATATATATGCAAATATATATGCAAAGAATGGCATAGCAAATGTAGTATACTATATACTATAAGTATTTATATTACTAACATTCTTCCTCTACTGACATGAGTCACCATCTATGTTACATATGTTGTTGTTCAGTTGCTAAGTTGTGTCTGATGCTTTGCAACCCTATGGACTGCAGCATGTTAGGCTTTCCTGTCCTTTGCTATATCCTGGAGTTTGCTCAAACTCATATTCATTGAGTTGGTGATTCCATCCAAACATCTCATCCTCTGTCACCCATATGTAATTCTCATCAACTAAAAATCTGCTCCTGATCTTTCTAATCAGTCCCATTGCCATACGTGTCTATTTCTGGGCACATTCCACACTGTGTCAGCGACTGTGCATCTGTGTGCTCAGTCACTCGGTCATGTCTGACTCTGCGATCCCATCACCAGGCTCCTCTCCTACTCCTCTGTCCATGGAATTTTCCAGGTAAGAATACTGGAATGGGTTTCCATCTCCTATTCCAGGGGAACTTCCTGACCCCGTGGTCAAACCCACATCTCTTGCATCTCCTTCATTGGCAGGCAGATTCTTGTTTTAAATGGCTACAACTTTAAAATGTATCTTTGTAAAATCAAAATACTGTATAGTTGATTTACAATATTGGGTTAGTTGCAGGTGTACAGCAAAGTAATTCAATTAAATATGTATATTATATTATGATAATATATATGAAAATATATGATATGTATATATCATAACTATAAATTATAATCATATTATTTTTATTACAAAGTATCAAATATAATTTCCTGTTCTATGCAGTAAATCCTTGTTACTTATCTATTTTAGATATAGTAGTTTGTATCTGTTAATCCCATACTCCTAATTTATTTCTCCATCTCCCTTTCCACTGTGATAGGCATAAGTTTGTTTTCTATGTCTGTGAATCTGTTTCTCTTTTGTATATAGATTCAATTTTTTTACTCTCTTCTACATATATGTGATATCATGTACTATTTGTTTCTTCCTGTCTGACTTACTTCACTTAGTATCATGATCTCTATCTCTATCCATGTTGATGTAAATGGATAGATAAATACTGTAAAAATCAATACTTCATTCTTTTTTATGGCTCAGTAATATTCCACTGTGTGTGTGTGTGTGTGTGTGTGTGTGTTTCTTCTTCAACCAATCACCTGCTGCTGGGCACTTGGGTTGTTGTTATTTCCATGTCTTGATTATTATAAACAGTGTTTCTGTGAACATTGGGTGCAACTAGAGTTTTCCTCTTTTCAGGATATATGCCCAGGAGTGGAATTGGTATATCATTTGGTAGCTCTATTTTTAGCTTTTTAAGGAACCTGAACAATGTTTTAAATAGTGGCTGTACCAATTTACGCTTCAAACAATAGTGTTGGAGGGCTCCCTTTTCCCAGCACCCTCTCCAGCATCTATCATTTGTAAATTTTTTGATTATAGCCTTTCTGACTGGTGTAAGGTGATACCTCATTGTGCTTTTTATTTGTATTTCTCTAATAATTATTGATGGTTTTCCTAGTGGTCATGTATGGATGTGAGAGCTGGACTGTGAAGAAGGCTGAGCACCGAAGAATTGATGCTTTTGAACTGTGGTGTTGGAGAAGACTCTTGAGAGTCCCTTGGACTGCAAGGAGATCCAACTAGTCCATTCTGAAGGAGATCAGCCCTGGGATTTCTTTGGAAGGACTGATGCTAAAGCTGAAACTCCAGTACTTTGGCCACCTGATGCGAAGAGTTGACTCATTGGAAAAGACTCTGATGCTGGGAGGGATTGGGGGCAGGAGGAGAAGGGGACGACAGAGGATGAGATGGCTGGATGGCATCACTGACTCGATGGACATGAGTTTGGGTAAACTCCGGGAGTTGGTGATGGACAGGGAGGCCTGGCGTGCTGTAATTCATGGGGTCGCAAAGAGTCGGACATGACTGAGCAACTGAACTGGACTGAACTGAAGTAAAAAAAATACAAATGTTAAAAAATATTGAAATGAAATAATATGTTTTTCAAAGTTAAAAGACTCTTCACATATTCACTAAAACTTTATTATTGACCTTAAGCACAGAGTTGGACGTGACTGATTGACTAATAGACACATAAACAAATATTACGATTGTTCAGTCTCTCAGTCATGTCTAACTCTTTGTGACCCCATTGACTGTAGTAAGCCAGGCTTCCCCGTCCTTTACTTTCTCCTGGAGTTTGCTAAAACTCATGTCCATTGAGTCAATGATGCCATCCCACCATTTCATCCTCTGTCACCCTTTTCTCCTCCTGCCCTCAATCTTTCCCAGCATCAATGTCTTTTCCGATGAGTTGGCTCTTTGCATAAGGTGGCCAAAGTATTGGAGCTTCAGGTACAGTATCAGTCTTTCCAATGAATATTCAGGTTTGATTTCCTTTATGATTGAATGGTTGGATCTCCTTGCAATCAAAAGGACTCTCAAGAGTCTCTTCTAACATCACAGTTCAAAAGCATCAATTCTTCAGCACTCAGCTTTTTTATGGTCCAGCGCTCACATCCATACATGACTACTGGAAAAACCATAGCTTTGAGTAGATGGACCTTTGTGGGCAAAGTGATGGCTTTGCTTTTTAATATGCTATTATATATTTAAAATATAAATATTTCCCAAACTCTTTATGCTGGTTAACTTGCTACATAAAAAAGTACTTCCAAACTCAGTGGCTTAAAAAATACTAATTTATTGTTGGTCATGAATCTGCCAGAGGTTGACTGACAGCTGATCTGGGCTGAGCTCAGGTAGGATGTCTCTGCTCTATGTGCTTCTCAACCTCCTCCTGTGACCAGTGGGTTGCCTGAGCACATCCTCGTGGTGATGGCATATGTGTAAAAGGGCAATTGGAAACATTGAAGCTTCTTAAAACTTAAGCACAGCAGTATTTCCACCTTCTGTCATTGTCCCAAGCAAACTGCACAGCCAAATGGCAAGCAAATGGTACGAGAAGTATGCTCCACCCATGATGAAGCATAGCAAGGATGTCCATCCTGGGATGGGTGAAGAATAAAGGCTATTAATAGAATACACTTTATATTTCCAGCAAGGATTTGCTGTAGCTTCTAACAAAAGGCATAGAGGAGGTCTGCTACTGAAAGACCTGTCTAAATGAGAACCCTTACAATAGAAACCCCAGGCCAAGCGATACTTATAATTGGGCATGGGCATGAGTTCTGATTCCTGACAGTCAAAAAGAAAAAGAAAGAGGAAAAAAGAAAATTTTTCTTTGCAAAAGGGCAAAAGGAAAAGATGTCTGAGAAAGCAAGAGCACCAATTTGTAATAAAAACTATGTACGCATATATTGAACTTTTCCACACATTTACTCTACATGCATGCATTTCCAAACATTGTGTGGTTAGAAAATGGGTTCTCTAACCAAACATTGCATTCCCAAACATTGCGTGGTTAGAAAATGTATAACAAGATACATTCCTAATCTAAATAACCTCTTATGAGTCAATCATTCATTCTTTGTCTCTCTTTGTCCCCCCAACGCTTGTAAATATTGCATAACCTTGTGTACTATGTCTGAGAAAGCAAGAGCACCAATTTGTAATAAAAACTATGTACGCATATATTGAACTTTTCCACACATTTACTCTACATGCATGCATTTCCAAACATTGTGTGGTTAGAAAATGGGTTCTCTAACCAAACATTGCATTCCCAAACATTGCGTGGTTAGAAAATGTATAACAAGATACATTCCTAATCTAAATAACCTCTTATGAGTCAATCATTCATTCTTTGTCTCTCTCTTTGTCCCCCCAACTCTTGTAAATATTGCATAACCTTGTGTACAGGGTCCGTTTTAACTATAAGGAACAGATTACCTCTTTTACCACTAAAGAGTCCTGTATTCTTTCAACCAGGAGAGAGCAGACAAAGATAACAGGCAGACTTTTTTCCAATGTCTGACTGGATGACAAAGAAGTCTGGTACTTTAGCCAAGCTGTCTGCCAACATTTCACTTTATTCACTTGCTGTTAGTTGCCTGGTCGCAAGGAAAAAGCAAAACAAAACAATCTTCAGCAAAATCTGGACCTTTTAGTCCCTACTTAATAAATACTTGAGTCAATATGTTGCTTCACATCCTGTGTGGGTTGGTCTGAAAACTGGTTTGGCTATTTTATACAGAAACAAATATGTGCCTTTGTGCTGATATTGGAAACAATGTTGGTCCCGTCTGTGTGTATACTGTTTTAAACTTTCTCAAACAAGTGGCAACATGCTGAGTTTGAAAGGTTTGTGTCTGTGACAACCTCTGATTATTTTGCAGTTACTTACCCTGTGTAACCTGAAACATCAGTTAATGGTTTCATCTTAATTCCTTCATTTGTGACAGTGACAACAACAATATCTATCTCAAAGCATGGTTGAGAAGCAACACTGAGACGTGTGTATATCTGCTAGGATGAAAGTGGTAGCCCGTTTTAGGAATTCAGCAACTCTTTGATGCTTGTCCCATATGAAGTCAGGAAGACTATGCCTTATTCATTCACTAAGCACGTGACATGATGTATCAAACAGATTAAGTTAAACAAGGAAAATAAAAAACTGAGCTATGAAGTGTGTGTTAGTTGCTTAGTCGTGTCCGACTCTTTGCAACCCCATAGACTGCAGCCCACCAGGCCTCTCCGTCCATGGGATTCTCCAGGCAAGAACATTGGAGTGGGTTGCCATTTCCTTTTCTGGAGCTATGAAGTAAACAAGTGTATTCCCAGTAGTCACACAGAGGAGACTTAAGACTAGAAGCTACACTGCCTGGTTCTCAATCCATTGTTTTATTGTTATACTTCCATTCATTCACTCATTGACCTGTTGTTCATTTGCACCCACTCTATACTAAATACTCTGCTAGTACTGCACATTTAAATAAGTAAAAGAGACTTACCCTCAACTAACTTACAGTCGTAAGGCTACAAAGAGAGACAAATAATTATGTTACCTTGTAGTAAAGCTTGTAACAGAGGATTTAGGAAGAGATCAAGGAGAAGAAAACTTAAGTGATTTTGAGACCTGTGTCCATGGTTCTGTTCTGAGAACTTCTTATGAACATCGAGTTCTGTTGCACCCTGGGTCTTAGCAAATGGCACATCTTTCTAAAAGGGTAAATTAACAATTGTTTGAAAGGGCATTTTGTATGTTAAATCCATAGCAGTAAGTTTAAGCCAAAATCTGTTTTTAAAAGTTGTTTACAATGGATGGAACATTAAAAATTTGATAATTGCCATTAACTGGAATCTTTGATAAGAAAAAAAAATATTAGGTCAAATATGTAGACACTCTGTCCCTCCTACTTGAACTGCTATTTTCCACCTACTTTTCCCAACTCTACCAGTGCTTCAGCTGAGCTCTGCCCACCCATTCCTGATGTCTAAATTTAGGTGTAACCTGTTCTAGTCCTTGTGGGCTTTTAATTGTCTATTTGGCTATCTTCAAAGATGTCTGCTCTGAAATAATTGTAATCAAGCCTACCACATACAGTTGTTTAGACTTTGTACTACCCATTGTACTTTATATGAATATCACCCCCCAAAAGTGAGAAACATACAACCTACACAGCTGTACCAGGTGTCCCTGAATTAAATCAGAGAAATTTCCTTTTCTTTCAAGTGTTTCTCATTTTATTAAACTATATTTTGGAGACAGCAAAAGAGACGCAGATGTACAGAACAGAATTTTTGATTCTGTGGGAGAGGGAGAGGGCGGGATGATTTGGGAGAATGGCACTGAAACATGTATAATATCATATAAGAAATGAATCGCCAATCTAGGTTCGATGCAGGGTGCAGGATGCTTGGCGCTGGTGCACTGGGTAACCCAGAGGGATGGTATGGGGAGGGAAGTGGGAAGGGGATTGAGGAGTGGGAATTTATGTACACCCATGGCAGATTCATGTTGATGTTTGGCAAAACCAATACAGTATTGTAAAGTAAAAATAAAATAAAATAAAATTTAAAAAAATTAAAAAAATAAAAAAATAAAAGTAATTATTGAGATTTTAACAAAATATAGTTAATTTACAATATTGTGTTTGTTTGAAGTCTACCACAAAATGATTCAGTTATACATGTATACATATGTACTTTTTCAGACTATCTTCCATTACTGTTTATGACAATATACTGAGTACAGTTCCTGTGCCTCTCGGTAGGTCCTTAATAGTTATCTACTTAAATATAGTAGTAGGTACATATACATCTTATATTCTTAATTTATCCCTGCCCCACTGGCACCATCCCCTTTGATAACCATAAGTTTGTTTTCTATATTTGTGAGTTTATTTTTGTTTTGTAAATAAGTTCATTTATATCATTTTTAGGTTCCACATGTAAATTATGAGATATTTGCCTTTTTCTGACTTACTTCACTTAATATCACAATCTCTAGGTATATCCACATTGCTGCAAATGGCATTATTTTGTTCTGTTTGTGGCTGAGTAATATTCCATTGTGTATAAATAACACATATTCTTTATCCATTCATCTGTTGATAAACATTTAGGTTGCTTCCATGTCTTGGCTACTGAAAATAGTACTATGAATGACTGGTTATCTTTTCAAATTAGAGTTTTATTTAAATATATGTCCAAGAGCAGGATTGCACAGTCATAAGGCAACTCTATTTTTATTTTTAAAAATACTTAAAATCTACATTGTAAGAAATAAATTCACACAATGTAAACAAGGCACATCTCTCTCATTCTCTACTTTTCTGAGCTCCTCCCCAGAGGTAATCAGTATTAACTAATTCTTATTTTTCTTTCTCCTGTGTACAGCCTTAAGTTTCAGTAATAATTAACCCTTGAAATAGCCCCACTTTCATGTCATTTGCAAATTCTGTTGCCTCTACTTGGAACATTCTTTCTTTCCCTGCCTTTCTGGTAAATTCCATTTTATCCATTTTATCATTTAATTTCAGTAAAGGCAACCTTAGCCACACAAGTTAATTATTTAATCCCTATCAGATCAGTCTTCTGACTCCAAACACACCTATCTGTCTTCCACATTTTTTATATCTCAAACACTTAAAACTTAACATTTACAAGCAAATCTGTGATCTTTCCCTGCGAGCTTTATCTTTCTTTGGTACTCCCTAGCCAGTGAATTCACTACAATTCATCCAGTTAAGCAAGTCAGAAACCTAGAAGTCATCTCAGACACTTTCTTCTTCCTTACTCTCATACCCTATCCACCTTCCAAGTTTGGTCAATATTACATTTTCCCTCTCTCCACAACCAACTTATTTTTCTTTCTACTTAAACCACCACCACCAATCCAGCTACCATTATTTCTTATTTGAAATATTGTTATAAAGTTTTACTCATACACTTATATCCAATATCTTACCCTGATCCATTCTGCACACTAGAGTCTGAAAGATCTTCTGGAAATGAAAATTCAGTGTGTCATCTTCCTTCTTAAAAAAACCTTTGCATATCCTTTCATTGTTTGTAGCACAGCTTAGAACACCTTGTGTGATCTGGCCCCTTCCAAACTTCATAAACACATTTTCCCAACACTTACTGTTCAGTTCACTTAAGTCGCTCTGTTGTGCCCAGCTCTTTGGGACCCATGGACTGCAGCATGCCAGGTTCTCCTGTCTATCACCAACTCCCAAAACTTGCTTAAATTCATGTCCATAGAGTTGGTGATGCCATCCAACCATCTCATCCTCTGTCGTCCCATTCTCCCCCTGCCTTCAATCTTTCCCAGTAGCAGGGTCTTTTCCAATGAGTCAGCTTTTTGCATCAGGTAGCCAAAGTATTGGAGTTTCAGCTTCAGCATTAGACCTTCCAGTAAGTATTTAGGACTGATTTTCTTTAGAATTGACTGATTGATCTCCTTGCAGTCTAAGGGACTCATAAGAGTCTTCTCCAACAACACAGTTCAAAAGCATCGATTCTTTGGCTCTCAGCTTTCTTTATAGTCCAACTCTCACATCCATCCATGACTACTGGAAAAATCATAGCCTTGACTAAACAGACCTTTGTTGGCAAAGTAATGTCTCTGTTTTTTAATATGCTGTCTAGGTTGGTCTAAGCTTTTCTTCCAAGGAGGAAGCATCTTTTAATTTCATGGCTGTAGTCACCATCTGCAGTGATCTTGGAGCAACCTCCCCCCCACCCCCCCCACAAAAAAAAAAAAAAAAGTCTCTCTCTGTTTCCATTTTTTCCCCATCTATTTGCCATGAAATGATGGGATCGGATGCCATGATCTTAGTTTTCTGAAGTTTTATTTTTTAAGCCATTCACTCTCCTCTTTCACTTTCATAAAGAGACTTTTCCATTCTTCGCTTTCTGCCATAATGGGGGTGTCATCTGCATATCTGAGGTTATTGATATTTTTCCCAGCATCTTGATTTCAGCTTGTGATTCATCTAACCTGGCATTTTGCATGATGTACTATGCATATCAGTTAAATAAACAAGGTGACATTATATAGCCTTGACATACTCCTTTCCTGATTTGGAACCAATCTGTTGTTCCATGCCCAGTTCTAACTGTTCTTTTTTGACCTCCATATAGATTTCTCATGAGGCAGGTTAGGTGGTCTGGTATTCCCATCTCTTTAAGAATTTTCCACAGTTTGTTGTGATCCACACAGTCAAAGGCTTTGGCATAGTCAATAAAGCAGAAATAGATGTTTCGCTGGAACTGTCTTTCTTTTTCCATGATCCAGTGGATGTTGGCAATTTGATCTCTGGTTCCTCTGCCTTTTCTAAATCCAGCTTGAATATCTGTAAGTTCATGGTTCATGTACTGTTGAAGCCTGGCTTGGAGATTTTTGAGCATTAATTTGCTAGCATGTGAGATGAGTCCAATTGTGCAGTAGTTTGAACATTCTTTGGCATTGCCTTTCTTTGGGATTGGAATGAAAATTGACCAAAAAAGAAAAAGCATGAGGATGTCCGCACTTACTCTTTCCACCTTCTCATTTTAGCTAGCCTGTTCCTCTTTCAGATTACTGCTTATTAAAATCATATACCATAGTATTAGTCTTGGTTACATATTTCAATGAAGAGTGATAAGCAAGACTTTCTCTCTTTCATCCAGGTATTCCATTGAAGTCACGCAACGCATCAGTATTGGTACTTGGAGACGGCCCAATCTGAAAAGCTTCATGGAACGTGCACCTGATGAGCAATTGGCTAAAGCATAATTAAACAGAGAAGTAAATGTTATGCAGCAGGTCTGTGAAAATAACATTCGGTTCTTTCTCCCTAAGGAGGGAGGCCTTTTGTAAGCCTAGTGGAACAATATCTGTTTTGGTCTGGTCTTCAGCTCATTAATACATCATTCAAATTGTTCAGATCTCTTTCTAAGTCTTTCTCCCACTGGGGACCCAAGACAACCTCATTCTGAGGTACTGATTCCTTGCAGCAGGGCTCTATATACTATTTTACACAAAATTCTAAACTTTTGCTCATGCTGTTCCTTAGCGTTTACTTTAAACACTGACATTTCCTTAAGGAATTGATAAGGAAACTTCACTTGCTTCCAAGACACTGACAGGTGATAGGTAGAGAGTTACTAATTATGAGTCTTGATTCTGAATATAGGATCCAGCAGCTTTTTTTTGTAGTCTATGTACTGAGCCCAAGTGTCTTATTATTTTTCTCTTAGGGTTTAGTATGTGGTTGTTTCCCTCCCTGTCTTAAAAAAAAATTTTTTTTTTTGGTATGGCAGGAAAGTATATTTTAAGATTTTTGAGTTAAAAAGGTAAATTCCTGGCTGAAGTCCAAGATTAAAATAGACTCCCTTACCAGGGAGATACCTGGACAACATTATATTTCCCATGCAGCATCATTAAACCTCCTCCTTGCTGCCCTAGTTCCCAATTTTATTGTTTAACCAGTTCGTGCTGACAGACTTGTGGGTTGCAGGTCTGCCTGACTGCCAAGTGCACATTATTCCATCATGGTACATTCCATTATATTCTCCAGGAGGAAGTGTTTTAAGTGATGCCAAGTGAGAAATTACTGCTTACATTTCTACCTGAATCTTCCATTATTTTAAGGATTAATTTTCCCTCCAGTTAGCAATCACCATCCCACAGTTTCTGCCTTTCCAGATCTTATGAAATTTTCAAGATCTGATTTCTTTCTTCTGGCTAATAGGCACTCCTTGCTGTTTTGAAGTTTCATCAATTTTGGAGTTTAAGTTATTTGTTCAGAAGAGTAGTTAGTATCACTTGATGCCAACTCCGTAATTATCTAGCTTCTTGGATGTTTCTTTATTTCAGGGGTGTCAATAATTTCTTTTTATTTAAATTGTTAATAACCTGACAAATTAATAATGATTTTCCCTGAGGGAAGGAACTAGATCTTTCTTCTATTGGATTCTCAGGAAATAGCCAAAAACCTGGGTATAGAATTGTCACTCTATAAATAGTTATTGCTTATTCTAACTACAGTGAAAAATACCCATCAAATCATAGCTCTACTGGGGTGCTGCAGTCTGTGAGGTAGCAAAGAGTCAGACATGATTTAGCAACTGAACAACAACAAAACATGCAAAGTGATGAAGCTAGAAGATGGCAGAGTGGTTTGTGATAAGCAGTACAGTATAAAATGTACAGAGTTGTTAAAAACATGGATTTTGGGGCCATACAGACCTGAGTAACTTAATCACATCTCTGAGGCTTTGTCTTCTCATCTGTAGAACAGAGGATAATAACATCTATCTTATGGAGTTGTTATGAAAACTGAGCAAGATAATGCGTGAAAGGGTAAAGCTTAATATCTAGTTCATACTAACATATGTCATGTTTCTTATCATCAGTAGTATCAATATTAGTACTTATCATGTATGGATGTGAGAGTTGGATCATCAAAAAGGCTGAGCACTAAAGAATTGATGCTTTGAACTGTGGTGCTAGAGAAGACTCTTGAGAGTCCCTCGGACTGCAAAGAGATCAAACGAGTCAGCCCTAAAGGAAATCAACCTTGAATATTCATTGGGAGGGCTTATACTGAAGCTGAAGCTCCAACACTTTGGCCATTTAATGCAAAGAGCTGACTCACTGGAAAAGACCCTGTTGTTGGGAATGATTGAGGACAGGAGAAAAAGGAGGCAGCAGAGGATGAGATGGTTGGATGGCATCATCAACCCACTGGGCATGAATTTGAGCAAACTCCGGGAGATAGAGGATAGAGCCTGGCATGCTGCAGTCCATGGGGTCACAAAAGTCAGACATGATTTAG
Source organism: Aepyceros melampus (assembly GCA_006408695.1). NCBI lineage: Eukaryota > Metazoa > Chordata > Mammalia > Artiodactyla > Bovidae > Aepyceros > Aepyceros melampus. Next base: position 85,688 of record SJXQ01013202.1, read on the forward strand.
TGACTGAACAACAACAAAATGTCAATTTTGAAAGAGCAATACCTTTGCATCTGCCTCTTATTCTGATAACTATTGTTTATGTGGCCTGTGTGAGTAAGGTCCTTTGAGATGCAGATGAAAAGACAGGATATAAAAGAGTCTTATTGAGGGAATTGTTATGAAGGATAAACGAGGGAATAGGAGAGGGTAGGTGATATAGGTTTAATAACTTTGAAAGGAGAATAGGAATGAAGGAGCATCAGATAGAATCTCTGACTGCAGTTCTGAGTATAGCCAGGTCAATGCAGAGTCTCAGAACAAAAGTTGGAGGAATTCCACTTGGGCCAGGAGCAGACTGGCTTTAGTGCCACTGCTGTGCTCAGTCATGGCCTGGGAGCAGCCTGAGTGAAGTGTGGCATTGGCATGAATGTTAAAGTAGCTCTGAAGATGCTGAAACAGCATCATCTACACCACAGGAAGCAGATTTTCTTAAAAGGAGATCTGAATAATGTACCTCCATACCAACCACGTGGTCTCAGACTCATTATTCTACCTGATGAAATCTCACCTTGTCATCTGTGACATGAAAAACAAAATCTCTATGGAGATTGTGCAAGATTTTACTTAGATGATCTACATGGAGTGTCTGGAACATAGTCAAGTGCAGAGAAAATGTCCATTCCTTTCTTTACCCCCTAGTTTCATCTTCCATCTGTAACCTCTCATTCCTTAAAGATAGATTCCCAATTTTTTCTGAATACCTCCAGTATGAAGTTTTCACCTAATAGCTAAACATCTTAAAATCTTCAGCTTTTGAGACTTCCCTGGGAGTCCACTGGTTAAGAATCTGTCCTGAAATGCAAGGGGCACCAGTTGAATCCTTGATCCAGGAGGATCCCACATGCCATGGGATAGCTGAGCCCATGTGCTACCAAAATGAGCCTGTGCTCTGGAGCCTGTGAGTCTCAGCTACTGAAGCCATCACACACTAGAGTCCAGGCTCTGCAGCAAGAGAAGGCAACACACTTGAGAAGCCCTTACACTACAACTAGAAAGTAGCAACTTTTTGCTGAAACTAGAAAGCACACACACAGCAACAAAGGCCCAGCACAGCTGTAAATAAATAAATATTAAAAATATTTTAAAACATCTTCAGTTTTGCTTTGGTCATTCAATCTTTTGGTCAAGCATACTATAATTGAGTTATTCATATAATGTTTCTGGCCATCCTATTCCTTTATCTAGATATAAACAGTCTCAAAAAAAAAAAAAGAGAGAGAGAGAGAGAAAAGAAACAGAAATGAAAAACAATTCATATTTTGGCAATAGATTTCTTTTTCCTTGAGGGAATAAAGCCTGCTTCTTTTTGAGATTAAATATTTTATGAGAATGCTATGTTTTGAATACTTTGTCCCATTCAAATCTTTGGAGCACATTCAAAAAATAAAACTATTTAGGTCAGAGAATATGAGTTGAGGGGAAAGATCACTATCTTGAGCCTATTGAAGTTCTTAGAAAGAAACTCTTCTGAATTCTAGCCCACCAATAGACCACACAAAGGGGAAGAGGTTGAAATAATTACATATTACATAGAGAAATTGAAAAACAAAACATCAATAAGAGGATTACAATTTTACAGAAGAATTTTTTACAAGCTATGGCAAGCAGTGATAGTTTTAAATGATTCTTCCTAGACAATCTTAAAATTACTATTGAGAGAAATAGATTTTCCTTTTGCTGATGCTGAATTTATTAATATAACCTTGTGATAAGGGTGTTGTGTAGCCTCAAAATTCTTTCATGGAGAAGATTTCCCTCTCCCTACTCCCAACACCACCAGTTTAAATTGGTTATTTTCCAATTTCACAATGTTTTGTGGTGGTTTTGGGGTGCTTTGACAAATAAACAAAAGAAATAGTTTAATATTATTCTCTTGAGATAGTTTCTCAATAAAGGATCTTTGTTCTATGGTTGGCTTAGCAAGGCCAATCTCATCCATACCAGTTTATTCTGGATATTTATTTATTTGAATTAAGTATTGTTGAGATTATTCTATGAGACAGAAGAGACAGCACCCAGGTTCCTCTGATGGCCTGTTGAAACTCTAAGAGGTCAGATTTGCTGCTAAAGGTTTTCTAAAGTTCCTTGCCACTTACAGAAAAAAGACAGATTATTTGAGTGAAGTTTCTTTTCTATTTAGAAAATAACCTTTTTTAAAATGTCACTTAAGTGAAGTGAAGTGAAGTCACTCAGTCGTGTCTGACTCTGCAACCCTGTGGACTGTAGCCTACCAGGCTCCTCCGTCCATGGGTTTCTCCAGTTAAGAGTACTGTAGTGGGTTGCCATTTCCTTCTCCAGGGGATCTTCCCAACCCAGGGACTGAACCTGGGTCTCCCACATTGGAGGTAGACGCTTTAACCTCTGAGCCACCAGGGAAGCTCTCACTACTTTGTAACATATTTCAAGATATTATGAAATACAAAAACAATGTAAGAAGCACACATGTATCCAAAACCTAGACTTGCCAAATCTTAACATTTTGTTATGACTGCATCAAATCTTTTAAGAATGCTGAAGAATTGATGCTTTTGAACTGTGGTGTTGGAGAAGACTCTTGAGAGTCCCTTGGACAGCAAGGAGATCCAACCAGTCCATTCTAGAGGACATCAGTCTTGAATATTCATTGGAAGGACTGATGCTGAAGCTGAAACTCCAATACTTAGGGCAACTAATGGGAAGAACTGACTCATTGGAAAAAACCCTGATGCTGGAAATGATCGAAGGTAGGAGGAGAAGGGGATGACAGAGGATGAGATGGTTGGATGACATCACTGACTCAATGGACATGAGTTTGAGTAAGGTCCGGGAATTGGTGATGGACAGAGAAGCCTGGCATGCTGCAGTTCTTGGGGTCACAAAGAGTTGGGCACGACTGAGCGACTGAACTGAACTGAGAGTTGTAGGCCCCTGTGATACCCTCCTTCATCTCACTCCCTTTCTCCTCTGCCCAGAGGCAATCCACCTCCAGATTTTCTTTTTCTTGTCACTTAAAATTTTTATCTTATAATTTTTAAAACACTTTTTTTGTTCATTTCAAGAATTACTTTTAAATCAAATGATCACCCTTCATTTTATTTACTTATATTTTTTCACTTTTAGATAGATTTATCTGTAATTTTTAAACACAGAAAGAATTTGGAATAATGACACAAAATCTTATGTAGACTCTACTTTGAGTCAACAATTATTAGCAAATTGCCACATTAAAAATCTTTCTCAGTATATATACACACATATGAACATTTTCTTGCTAATACTTGATTTCCAGTAGATGCTTTGTAATACTTTATTCTTTTATATGCCCTCATGAAATATTGAAGAATTTAAAGAATATGCTCTACATAATCACAGTGCTATTATTACACTCAAGAAAATCAACAATTTCACAATAACTTTACAATATCTGATGCATATTCAAATTATCCCAATTGTCACCAAACATTTTTTTATGTCTGTGTGTTTTTACTGGAGTCTTACTAAAACTGACACTGAGTTTGATTGTTGTGTTACTTTTGTCACTTTTAAAAATTAATTTATCTATTTTAATTGGAGGCTAATTACTTTACAATATTGTAGTGGTTTTTGCCATACAATGATATGAATCAACCATGGGTGTTGAAGTATAGTTGATTTATAATGTTATATTAGCTTCATGAGTTTTTTAGATTAGTCTAGTTAAATTAATTAGTTTAGTTAATTAACTAATTAAATAACTAACTTAGTTAATTAGTTTTTTTAGATTAGTTAAGCTTCATTAGTTTTTTAGAAAACAATTTTCTAAACATATAATTGTGGATATTTATCTTCTATCATTCTTAGGGTCACAAGAGGTGGAAAACATTAGTAAAATGTACTGACAAATTCCTAAAATTTCTATGATTCAGAGTCAGCTTTTCAACTCATCTTGTCCTGATTTTGATGTACATCATTCCTGAACATGTGTTTATATATCTGCTATATATAAAATATATCCAAAAACAGCTCATGGCATTTTCCATGTTCTAAAAGGAATAATCTAAATCTTATCTACTAGTATCCAATTGAAATTTATGTTTGCATGTGGTGTGAGAGATGCATTTTTATTTTTCTTTCCAAATAATTTTCCAACCTTTCTTCACGTGTAGTATATAACACTTCATCTTTATCAATGTTTCAAATTGTTAGATTTTACCAAAAGCTTTGTCTGCATCTATTGAGGTTATCAGATTTTAAATTTTCTTGTTGGATCAGTTGTGATAGTTACATTCTTCTAGGAAATAGTCCTTTTATTCTAAGTTTTCAAATTATTTAGCAAGGCTTCACGCTTAAGGTGATATTTGTGCAAAGCCCTAAGAGCGATATCTGAGGGGAAAGTATCCAACAAGCAGTAGTAGTGTTAGTTGCTCAGTTGTGTCTGACTCTGCAACCCCATGGACTGCAGCCCACCAGGCTTCTCTCCATTCATGGAATTCTCCAGGCAAGTATGCTGGAGTGGGTAGTCATTCTCTTCTTCAGGGGATCTTCCTGACCGAGGCATACACTTTACTGAGTTTAAAAGTACTTATTTCGTAGTTAGCTTCTATTATCTGAGGTTTTGGGAGATCTATTTGTATTGTGTTTTTGGTTTTCCACCTCTTTCTAATGATTGTTCCTTCACAAGCATGTGATTTTTCTCTTCATGAGCTTTTCTTCAGTGGGGCTTTAACTTGAAAAATAATTTATATCTGTTTTTGATGGTGTGTCTGGCCAGAATGATTTTGCACCTGCTTCTTCCTGGAGCTACCAAAATAACACATGTCTGGAATCCCTTTTCTGTTAATTTCTCAGCTTGCACTTTTCCAAATCACTCATGTAACATTTATTCAAATTCCAAACTCAAATGCAGCCAGAACTTTGGGAACAAATCATCAGAGGTGACAGTTTTGTTTTCATGTCCAGCCTGACAAACAGATTTTATTTGTGAATTCTTGTAATAACAGACAGATATTTTTAAGCCCTGTACTTTTATTTTCATAGCCTTTGGATGGCTCTTACTTTGGAGGTTAGATATCAGCCATCTCTCTCCAGCGCTCTAGGACTAATGTCTCATTCATTGTCCTCTAGGTATGTGAAAGTCAAGATTTTTGTTTGTCCCAGGAACAGTTCATGAGCTAGCAGTTTTCACTAGTTTTGCTAGTGAAGTTTGCAGAGTTTGTTTTTTGGTTCCTGTGGATTTTCCTTTCTAGTTGATTCAGCTGTGCATATAGAGGAGGATTGTTGTGTTTTTCAGAGATATCTAATGAGATATATTGATAAAAATGGATACTGAACTGTCTGGCCTTTCATAATCTGTTGCTAACATTTTTCTAGTTTCATATTCCATTTGTCACCCACAGTAGCTTCATAAGTTGACAAAGATGATAAATTATTACCTTGATTCTTCGGTTTCTCCTCCTGGATTTTTTCCCCTTGTTAATCTTTTATGTTCATGCTGCTGCTGCTGCTGCTGCTGCTACTAAGTCTCTTCAGTCATGTCCAACTCTGTGCGACCCCAGAGATGGCGGCCCACCAGGCTCCCCTGTCCCTGGGATTCTCCAGGCAAGAACACTGGAGTGGGTTGCCATGTCCTTCTCCAATGCATGAAAGTGAAAAGTGAAAGTGAAGTCGCTCAGTCGTGTCCGACTGTTCACGACCCCATGGACTGCAGTCTACCAGGCTCCCCCTGTCCCTGGGATTCTCCAGGCAAGAGTACTGGAGTGGGGTGCCATTGCCTTCTCCGCTTATGTTCATATTTGCCCTATATATTATGGCTCTGCTTAAACGTCACTTCTTTCAGGAGTCCTTCCCTTATCTATCAAAGAAAAGTGATATTCTCTGCCAGGGTGTCTTATCCGTACTTCGTATCTATTGGCTCCCACATCGAGTGTGCCCATTATTATGCTCTTACTTTTCTCCAGCTCTACCCCACTCCCAGCATTAATCTGGAAACTTTTGATCCAAGACAAGGTCTATGGGTCAGTCATTTCTTCTGTATCCCAGATGTAGGACTATGCCTTTTAGAGTCTGAGAGCTTATTAAACAAATAAAATAAAAAACTGAACTGAAGCAGAATTTCAAATAGAAACTGAAATGTGAACATAATATAAATATGGGGTTGTATATATCTAGAGAATGCTTAGGTATCCATAAATGTATTCCAATCTTAAAAGCTAATATAATAATAATAGTCTAAATGGTTAAAACTTTTGTGTTTCAGGCACTCTGCTAGTGCTTCACTTAGATCATGTCTAATTCTCATGACAATTCTGAAAATCAGAAGAGGTTAAGGTAGTTGTTCAAGATCAGAGAGGTAGGAAAAGACAGAGCTAAGACTTGGATCTAGGTCTATCTGACTTCTAGAGATGACACAAAGCAAACCTACACAAAGGCCAAAATAGAAAAAGTAGATGTTTATTGAAGATAAAGTGTTGTTCACTCCATGCAGGTGATTGGAAATTGTGGACTAAAGTAGATGGGGGTAGGTATGATGCCACTCATGTGAAGGCTCAGCTCCAGCATCATCTCCTCTGGAAAGGACTGACTTCCCCTCCCTGGTTAGTTTCCTCCTACTGGACTTGCACAGTCCACTCTGTATTTACCTTAATTGTTGTACTTTTATCACTTAATTTTAAAAGTCTGTTTATGGGATTGTCTTTCCACTAGGCACTGACTGACTTGAAAACAGGAAAGGTATCTCTTTTTTGCTCTGTTTTTCCATTTTAGTCCCATAAGATAAGTGCTTTTATCAAAAATTTTACCTATGATATCCTCATCTTGGTGATTCACCATGCAAAATAGTGACTAAACATTCTTAAGAAGTTCTACAGAAAAGATATTTGTTTGGCCTTAATTAAAGTAGCTTTTCCCAATCTTACTCGACCACAGGATCTTTTTCCTCAGAGCACTGTTGACATCTTGTACATCTGATGTTCCAGAAAATAAACCTTAGAAAAATAGTGTTCTGACATGATTTTCTTTCTTTCATTTTTTAAAGTAGACCATTTTTATAGTCTTTATGGAATTTGTTACAATATTACTCCTATTTTCATGTTTTAGACTTTTTGGTTACAAGGCTCCCTGACCAGAGACTGAACCCACATGGCCTGCATTGGAAAAGCAAAGTCTTAACCACTGGACTACCAGGGAAGTTTTTCCATGACTTTCTTGAATATTCCTTTTCTCCTCGTTTTTGGGGTGAGAGGTATATAGTGATTATGATAAGTGAATAATGGAATTCACTAATTTTATAGTATAAAAGGGATTGTCCTCCTCCTAACTGCTTAAAAAAATGAGTAGCAAGAGTTAAACTCAGAGTTGTTAAAGAAAACTGCTGTCTTGGCACAAGAATGTACTTGTCATTTCTGATTTTGGGGTAAACACACCTGCTCTGGGGTTTCAGTGGGTGGAATCCCTAAACCCAAACTTGTTCTTCACTCTGATTTCTCCTCCAGAATGCGATTCTGTTCCTTCAAGAGCATGGGCTTCTTTGTCCACACTTTCTGTGGAAGTGCATAAATCCAAATGGAAGCTATAGTATTTAGAAATAGAAAATACAGGAGAAAGAGTTCAATAGTTTTCTTACTGCTAATGGCAGCCAAGGGCTGAGCGCTGTGTGTCATGAATGATAGGTCTGTCCAGAGGAAAAAATCCTTTGGAGGCAGTTTTTATCCCCTTTTAAATTTTTTTGGTTTTAAAGAGTGGAATCTTTCAGTAGCAGAAGCAGTTGCAATCAAATGCACCTGTTTTTTATATTTCACAGCTCCTCAGGGAAAACAGAAAATGAAGATGACCTGGGAAAGAAGAGGGGTAGGGTTGCCAAGTTCCTAGCAGCACTGTTTTCCAGAAGATGTACCATGCAGAGGTGCTTTTCTTTTTATAGCCATTTTGGTGTCTCTTGCCACAAGAAACGACTTTGAAAAGTTCCTTTTTCTATAGCCATAAAGGTTTCTACTATGACCCTCAGGAAAACACTCATAAAGTACACTCATATGAGGAATTCAATGTTATTTTTCTCATGGGTCCCCTGCACACTATGTACACAGGTACAGGCCAATATTTAATACCAAGACGTTTGGAAGCAGTGCACCCCAAGATTTTCAGTGCTGAGTGTAATTATAAAGCACTTATGGAAGCAGAGTTAAAAAGATGTTTTTATTCCTCAGCGTTGTTGTTGTTTTCGTATTATGACTATGCATGGTAAGCAGGCAGACTCCTAAATCAAAAATAAAAGTCAATTAAAATTATTTCTGGTGACATTTGATAAGGGAATCATAGAACTATTGAGGATCTTTCATGGATCAGCATTCCGTATTTTATTTTACTAAATTTTCATGACACTGCTATAGAGGTACTTACTATTCTCATTTTACAAGTGAGGAAAATACAGCATGGAGATTAAGAGGTCACAGAGTTACAGAATAGTGGAGCCAACCTTTGAAACCGAATCTTCAAGATCTCCAAGAAGTAAAGGGAAAGTTGGAGTTGTAGGCAGTTTTAGGTCAAGCTGTTTATGTGAGGCAGCATTTGCATAAAGACCTGAAGGGTGTGATCTCAGAGTCTGGAGCAAAGCCATCGCCAAAGAATGTGTGCACAGGGAACATGAAAAGGTGAGGCCCTTAATGCAGTTCATCAGCCTCATCAGGCTAGTTGGCAAGGGGTAAAATGGCACAGAAAGAGACTGGGAAATTAGACTGAGTCTGGACAGCACAGGGCCTCATAGGGCATGCTCAGAGGATCTGGTTTTATTTTAAGGCTGAGCAGGAAGCCCTGGTAGGGGTTTGGACTAGCTCCTACCAGCAGAAGCACAGACCAGAGGTGAGATGCATCGTGTCCATTAAATGGATAGAATTTGGTAACATTTTAGATGTTGAGGCTGAAGGAGAGGCAGGGCTTAAGGACAATAGTTGAGTCTCTAACTTGGGTAAATATTGGATGGTGGCCCATTCCCTGAACTAGAGAAGAATGGGGAAAGACAGGGAATTTCAGAGCAGGAATCAAGAGCTCTATTTGGGGCACTGACTTAGCCAGTGTTCTGATAAATAAAGCAGAAACTGGTAGATATTTGGCTCAAAGCGCAATGTGTTGCTGGGAAATGGTCACCGAGGTCAGAGTTGCATTGTAACTCTCATGGCCCTAGGCACTGTTGGTTTCTGAGGCAGGGCTTAAGGACAATAGTTGAGTCTCTAACTTGGGTAAATATTGGATGGTGGCCCATTCCCTGAACTAGAGAAGAATGGGGAAAGACAGGGAATTTCAGAGCAGGAATCAAGAGCTCTATTTGGGGCACTGACTTAGCCAGTGTTCTGATAAATAAAGCAGAAACTGGTAGATATTTGGCTCAAAGCGCAATGTGTTGCTGGGAAATGGTCACCGAGGTCAGAGTTGCATTGTAACTCTCATGGCCCTAGGCACTGTTGGTTTCATAGGCCCCTTCCTCCACTCAGTTTTAGTTTTCCTCCTGATTAAAAAAAATAAAACATTTCTAGGGCCCTAAACTCTTACGGACCTGAGGCACTGTGCCTGCTGTGACTAATGGGTAAGTCAGCTCTGACAAAATGTATACAATTGCACTCATTTTGCTGCTAGTAAGGTTATGCTCAAAATGCTTCAAGCAAGGCTTCAACAGTATGTGCACTGAGAACTTTAAGATGTACAAGCTAAGTTTAGAAAAAGCAGAGGAACCAGAGATCAAATTTCCACATTAATTGGATCATACAGAAAGCAAGTTAATTCAAGAAAAATGTCTAGTTCTGCATCTTTGGTTATGCTAAAGCCTTTGACTGTGTGGATCACAACATACTGAAAAATTCTTAAACAGATGGGAATACCAAACCACCTTATCTGTCTCTTGAGAAATCTGTAGAGGGTCAAGAAGCAACAGTTAGAACCTTACATGGAACAGCATAAGATTTTGGCTGGTTCAAAATTGGGAAAGGCATATGACAAGGCTATATATTGTCATACTGTTTATTTAACTTACATGCAGAATACATCATATGAAATGCCAGTCTGGGTGAGTTACAACCTGGAATCAAGATAACTGAGAGAAATATCAACAACCTCAGATATGCTGATAATACCACTCTAATGGCATAAAGTTAAGAGGAGCTAAAACCTTTGATGAGAATGAAAGAAGAGAGTGAAAAAGCTGGCTTGAGACTCAATATTTTAAAAAACTAAGATTATGGCATTCAGTCTCATCACTTCCTGGCAAATAGATGGATAAAAAATGAGAACAGTGACAGATTTTTTCTTCTTGGGCTCCAAAATCATTACAGATTGTGACTATAGCCGTGAAATTAAAAGATGCTTGCTCCTTGGAAGGAAAGTTATGACAAACTTAGTATATTAAAAAGATAGACATCATTTTGCCAACAAAAGTCCCTGTGGTCAAAACTACAGTTTTTCCAGTAATCATGGGTGGATGTGAGAGGTGGACCATAAAGAAGGTTGAGTGCCAAAGAATTGATGTTTTTGAACTGTAGTGCTAGGGAATGCTCTTGAGAGTCCCTTGGACTGCAAGGAAATCAAACCAGCAAATCCTAAAGGAAATCAACCTTGAATATTCATTGGGAGGACTGATGCTGAAGCTCCAATACTTTGGTCCCCTGATGCAAAGAGCTGATTCATTAGAAAAGACCCTGATGCTGGGAAAGATTGAAGGCAAAAGATGAAGAGGGTGGCAGAGAATGAGATGATTAGATAGCATCACTGACTCAAGGACATGAATTTGAGCAAACTCCGGGAGATAGTGAAGGACAGGGAAGCCTGGCATGCTGCAGTCTATGGGGTCACAAAGAGTCAGTCATGACTTAGTGAGTAAACAACAACAACAAGCTTTTATGGACCTGAGGCACTGTGCCTGCTGTGACTAATGGGTAAGTCAGCTCTAACAAAGGTGTTCAAAGTACAGGAAAGCAAAATGGGGGATGAACCATCACACAGAGATCCGGAAGCTGCTGCCACCAGTGAGCAGGGCTCAGGAGCAACAGTTAGGCACTAGGTGTGGGACCCACCAACTCCTGCTGCTAACCTGGAGTCTTCATTGCTCCCTCTAATGCTCTGGTCACCTTACTGCTGATACTGCTGAAACTGCCATCACAGAAATTGCTGGAATCATGGCAGCTGCCACTGAGCAGAAAACATCAGGCTTACCATTGCTGGAAATACTGCCATTATCTCTGGTTTGGGGATTTTAATTTCTCCCCTTTTCTTATCTGCATGTGATATTTGGCAGGACCTGACATGGTCAGCAGATTTGGGAGTCTGGAGGTTGTCATTTGCAGGATCCCAGTCCTAGCAGGTAAAACTCAGAGAGCAAATGTGGGGTTAGTAATCAACCAATGACTACCTGGCACATGTATGTTAGGTTTGAGATGTCTGTGAAACATGCTAATGGAAATATTGAGTGAGGTCACTCTTAAGGCAATGTGAAGAAAGAAGAATTGGTCAACTAGGAATGAAACAGAGTGGGACCTTGTGGGGCTCCTGGGTGTGAAAGCCTGTCTGTGTTTCCCATATCTTATTTATAGTAAATAGGCTTCAGCCTGGAGAAGGCAATGGCACCCCACTCCAGTACTCTTGCCTGGAAAATCCCATGGACGGAGGAGCCTGGTGGGCTGCAGTCCATGGGGTCACTGAGAGTTGGACACGACTCAGTGACTTCACTTTCACTTTTCACTTTCATGCATTGGAGAAGGAAATGGCAACCCACTCCAATGTTCTTGCCTGGAGAATCCCAGGATGGCGGAGCCTGGTGGGCTGCCATCTATGGGGTCGCAAAGAGTCGGACACGACTGAAGCGACTTAGCAGCAGCAGCAGCAGGCTTCAGCCTCCATGAACATCCATGAGTTCCAAAGGGCAGATTCTAACAGTTACTAATGAGAGAAAGAGAATTCAGAGACAAGAAAGGAGCATTCAAGAAATATAATAAAAGTGCGTCCCTGGGACAGGATCCTTTGCCTGGCAAAGCAATAAAGCTATTCTTTTCTTGTTGCTGTTTAGTCACTAAGTCATGTCCAACTCTTTGTCACCCCACGGACTGCCACTCACCAGGCTTTCCTGTCCTTCACTATCTCCTGGAGTTTTCTCAAATTCATGTACACTGAGTCGGAAATGCTACCTAACCATCTCATCCTCTGCCACCCTCTTCTCCTTTTCCTTTCAATCTTTATTTTCTACTTTTCTTAAAACACTGTCTCTGAGATTCAAATTGGCAGCTGTGCAGAGAGGTTGAGTTTTCAGCATCAAGATCACCATATTTTTTTTTTTTTAATCATATTAAAGATGAAAAAAATGGCAAAGGAAATTAAGAAGTCAGAGAGAAAAAGCAGGCAACTGTGGAAGTTAGATGGTGTATGGTCAGCTGCGTTAAATCCTGCTGAAAGACTGAAAAAAAAAAACCAAAAACATAAAGGTGCCATTGGATTTCACATTATGGACCTCATTGATAACCTTGACAAAGGTCATTTCAATCAAGTGCTATGCATAGAAGCCAAAATGGCTTCATGTTTTCTGATTTATTTTTTGAAAAACCCTGTGATGCGTGGATTATTACCATATATATCTACTGAGTGGTGGAATAAAATTTCGAACTCAAGTTTCTGATAAGCCCAGTTTCCTTTCTACTATCTCAAAAATTCTTAAAATAATCAAGGACCTTCCTTTACAAGCAATGACGTTGCACAATAAAAGGGTTCCAATCATTTCTTGCAGAAGTTCTGGCTACAGGCAACTGGGTCCACATGGAATTGCAAATTAAAAAATATACTTAGCTACAAAATCCCACAGCCTGCAGGATTTCTCACTGAGAGGCACTTTGAGTGTGTACAGATGGAAACCAGGAGCAGGTATGGTCTTCCCATGACCACCTCCCCCAACACTTATTTTATCATTCTTCCCTTAAAGAGCAGGGAAGATTTTGTGTTCTGATCCCTTTATTTTAAGGAAGCAGCAGGGAGCTTTACATCATAACTGTCAGCTAAAAATTCCAAGGAAGCTGTCTGCATGCAAGTCAGGCTCAGAAGATGAAAGGTCAAGTAATAACTGGTGAGGTGATAGGAACTGCAAAAGAGGAAAATGAAAATCTATTGAAAAATGGGGAGTTACTGTGGAAGGCGAAGTAGTTGAGAAAGACCCCAGGGGAACATTTCCAGCTGATTCCAGAAAGTCCACGGAATCATGGCCTGGAATGAGTGGCATCCACCGAAATGTTAAGATGGAGAGGAAGATTTTAGGAAGAATGATGTTTTGTCATCTCTGAGGCTTTAAATTATTTGGAGAAAACCAGGTACATTCCTTATGCCAGTTCCTAGATTTCTCTCTCATCTGGATTTTTGCAATAGTCTCCTAATTTGTCTCCCCACCTTTGGTACACCTCCCCAGAATGACTCTTTCCACAACAACTAAGGTGATCTTCCAAAAGCACAAATCTAACCACCTCTTTAAACTCTCCAATGTTTCCCATTGCTCTCAGGATAAAGTGAAAATTCCTTAACATAGTCTACTTCTTTTACCTTCTCCACCCCTCTCCCAGGACACACACACACACCCCTCTAATATTCCAACTGCAATATAATATCTTATTGGTTGTGTTTCTCTGGAGAACCTTGACAAATATAGGGTCTTTAAAACTTGTTATCATCAGATCTTATAGAATTGAAAAGAGTCTGAAGGAACTAATCTCAGTTTACATACTGTATACAAGCAAGTATAATAGAAGCAGCACAGAGTTCTGAGTCAGATTGCTTGTTTTTGTATCCTAACTCCATTTCTTACTTTGAAGAATTACTAACCATTCTGCACATCAGTTTTTCTCATCTGAAAACCATGATACTGGTAGTGCCAACCTCAAGTTCAGTGTGATTTTGAAATTACCTAATATGTGTCCAGCCCCTCTGTTAATGGTCTATTAAGAATTTTATCAAAGTCTCACTTTGTTTGACATATATCTGTATCTATCTACATTTATAAATCCATCCATCCACACTAAATATATGTGCAACATATATACCATATACTTGAGCAGATTATATTTTGAAGTTTAATTAAGATGACATTATTTATTAGTATTTTGTAACAGTTACATGAGACTGCCACTGTCCCTCCTGTCCCTTCTCCTTTCATGCTGCTTATGATAGATGGAGACAAGGAGTGTCTTTTTCTCTTCACTTAGTACCTACACAGTTTCTCTGCTTGAAGGAGCTGAGGCATACCCAGCAGGAATACTGGCTCTGTGACAAAGACTGTACTTGGGTATCACAGCCCAAGCTGGAGAGTGCAACTTTGTCTTCTAGAGAAGCAGAATGATCAATTTCATGATATAGATAAGGATATAGAAGATTTTGTTTAGGAAAAAAAAAAAACCATTGACTCATGTTGGGACAGAGCGAGCACCAGAAAGTAGTTTTCTGCAACTGATGCAAGGCAGCAATATCCAGCAGGCAATTCTGATGCCTACTAGAGCTATGATTTCTGCAGTTTGTCCTGTTCTTTTTCTCACCTCCGAAACTCACTATTGACATCATTTCATCTCTCACTTCACAGTTGATCTTTCTCTTCTAAGTTGTGATAAAGACAAGGTAAATTTTTTTGGCTGAGAGCAAAGTGTCAGCAGGTTTTTATTTTTTTTGAGGCCTCTCTCCTTGACTTGCAGACACATGCCCTCTTGCTGTATCCTCGCATTACCTCTCCTCCACATGAATCCCTGATATGTCCTTGTATGTCCATATTTTCTAATTTCATAAAGACACCAGTCACGTATACAAATAGATACCAGTCATATTGGCTTCATTTTAGCTTAATTGCTTAAAGACCCTATTTCCAAATACAGTCACAATCTGAGGTACTGAAGGTTCAGTATGAATTTAGGGGGACACAATTAAGTCCATAATATTTAGTAATGGATAGCAGCCATTCTGGCCGGCGTGAGATGGTACCTCATTGTGGTTTTGATTTGCTGCTATCCAACAGTCTACAAACAATATATCCTGGAGAGAGTGTGGAGGAAAGGGAACCCTGTTACATTGTTGGTGGGAATGCAAACTAGTACAGCCACTATGGAGAACAGTGTGAAGATTCCTTAAAAAACTGGAAATAGAACTGCCATACAACCCAGCAATCCCACTGCTGGGCATATACACCGAGGAAACTAGAATTCAAAGAGGCACATGTACCCCAATATTCATCGCAGCACTGTTTATAATAACCAGGACAAGGAAGCAACCTAGATGTCCATAGACAGAAAAATGGATAAGAAAGCTGTGGTACATATACATAATGGGATATTACTCAGCCATTAAAAAGAATACATTTGAATCAGTTCTAATGAGGTGGATGAAACTGAGACCTATTATACAGAGTGAAGTAAGTCAGAAAGGAAAACACCAATCAGTATACTCACACATATATATGGAATTTAGAAAGATGGTAACAATGACCCTATATGAGAGACAGCAAAAGAGACACAGATGTAAAGAACAGTCTTTTGGACTCTGTAAGAAAAGATGAGGGTGGGATAATTTGAGAGAATAGCATTGAAACATGTATATTATCATATGTGAAACAGATTGCCAATCCAGGTTCAATGCATGAGACAGAGTGTTCAGGGCTGGTGCACTGGGATGACCCTGAGGGATGGGATGGGGAGGGATGTGGGAGGGGGTTCAGGATCCAGGACACATGTATACCCATGGCTGATTCATGTCCATGTATGACAAAAACCACTACAATACTGTAAAGTAATTAGCCTCCAATTGAAATAAATAAATTAAAATAATAAAAAAATACTTACTAATGGGGTTTATGTCCCTATTGTACATTGTCCATGCTGCTAAGTTTCTGCGGTCATGTCCAACTCTCTGGGGACTGTATGGGCTGTGGCCTAGCAGGCTCCTCTGTCCATTGGATTCTCCAGGCAAGAATACTGGAGTGGACTGCCATGCCCTCCTGCAGGGGATCTTGCTGACCCAGGGATAGAAGCCATGTCTCTTACATCTCCTGCATTGGCAGGTGGGTTCTTTACTACTAGTGCCTCTTGGGAAGCCCACTGTACATTGTACCCTTTCTCAAACCTTGGATCATACTAGACATTGCCAACTTCTCTTCAATTTTTGTGCATTATAAGCTTGGCTCCAAAATCACAGATAAAAGCATGATAATATAACATCACCAAAAGGAATGTGGCACAGTGTACCTCCCTATACTGCTAGAGTTAGTGTCAGTCGCTCAGTCGTGCTTGACTCTTTGCGACCCCATAGACTGCAGCCCACCAGGCTCCTGTGTCCATGAGATTTTCCAGGCAAGGATACTGGAGTGGGTTGCCATTTCCTTCTCCAGGGGGTCTTCCCAACCCAAGGATCAAACCTGGGTCTCCTGCACTGCAGGCAGATTTTTTACTGACTGAGCTACAAGAGTACACTGCTAGAAGCTAAATTAAAAACCACTTTTTTGAAACTCCTTTGAAATTAGGGTTCAGGAGGCAAGTTAGGATTTGCAAATTAGATGTGTTCATGTGAACTTGTAAGAAAGGAGTAGAAGAGAGGTCATCGTCATGCTTGGCTCTTGTGCAATGTCATTCCTATAACTTACCTCTAGTCTTGAGCATCAGGATAGTTACAGCACTGAGCAGATTCAGTGCTCTGTTGCCTAGTCACCAAATTCCTGGAAGCCAAGTGCAGTGGTAATGACGGCAATGGGAGCTTCACAATCTGGCTTCCTGATTTTTCCATTGCAGTCGATGAGGTAAATTCTGGAACTTAACAGTTTCAGTAGCCACCCCCAAATTCCTCACTTTTTGACTGCAACAAAAATATCAGCTATGGGATCAAAGGGGAGGGTCATTCTTGTGATGTCTGTAATGTTCCACACTTCTAGCCCTTTGAACACTTTAAATGCTATAACTTCCTTGTTAAAAGATCTTTAAAAATCCTTGAGTGATATATGTTTCCAATACATAAGTCTGAGTGATATCATTATATTACACATAATATAATATGACTTATGAGAGAAAACTACAATATTTGTGTTAAAGAAATAAATGTGTAAAAGAGCATTACAGCCAATGTGGCCTGAATGTTTAGAAGGTTTAGACAGGATGAAATTCATGAACCTCAAAAGACATAATTAAATTCAATCTAAAGTCCAGTGGCTATTTAAAAAAAAATGCCAGGAAATTAATGAGCTACTTAGTTCAGTTCAGTCGCTCAGTCGTGTCTGACTCTTTGCAACCCCATGAATCGCAGCACACCAGGCCTCCCTGTCTATCACCAACTCCCGGAGTTCACTCAGACTCACGTCCATCGAGTCAGTGGTATCATCCAGCCATCTCATCCTCTGTCATTCCCTTCTCCTCCTGCCAATCCCTCCCAGCATCAGAGTCTTTTCCAATGAGTCAACTCATCGCATGAGGTGGCCAATGTACTGGAGTTTCAGCTTTAGCATCAGTCCTTCCAAAGAGATCCCAGGCTGATCTTCAGAATGGACTGGTTGGATCTCCTTGCAGTCCAGGGGACTCTCAAGAGTCTTCTCCAACACCACAGTTCAAAAGCATCAATTCTTCGATGCTCAGCCTTCTTTACAGTCCAACTCTCACATCTATACATGACCACTGGAAAACCATAGCCTTGACTAGACAGACCTTTGTTGGCAAAGTAATGTCTCTGCTTTTCAATATGCTATCTAGGTTGGTCATAACTTTTCTTCCAAGGAAGAAAAGTTTTAATATCATGGCTGCAATCACCATCAGCAGTGATTTTGGAGCCCGCCAAAATAAAGTCTGACACTGTTTCCACTGTTTCCCCAATGAGCTGCTACCCATTTAGAATTCATTAAACAGTTTAGACAGATGATTTAAAATGAAAAAAAAAAACAACAAACATTTCCATGTTTATACTACTAGCTTCATTTCTTGGGAAATACACATGCATGCATATAAATGGTTGAAGCTTACCTTACTTTACTAAAAAACATGAAGAAGGAAAGAGGCTCTATTTTAATACCAATAAAAATGACTAATACATAAAACTTGGCTGAGTATCAAAAGAGCAAATTCCTTCTGACGAACCTAAATTTAAAAAGCTTCTCGATCTTGTATATTATCCTGAATTTAGGACATTATCTTTCCTAAAGGACTAGTCGCAACAAAAATAACTGGGCCGTGCCTTGGTAACTGCTCCATCAAAGAATGGGGCAGCCTCTGCTTCATATCCAGTCATAATGTCATTCAGATGCAAATTTGCCTTGTAAATCAGAAAAAGCATCAGAGATGTTTCTCTCCTGAGGTCAGCGGTATCAGTCAGAGCCCTGGCAGGAAAATGGAAAGCACACTCAAAAAGATAATCGAAGAGGGTTTAATGAAAGGTCTATTTACGCTTAAGGTCAAGGTTAAGGGACCCAAGATTCAGAGCCTAGCAATAGTGATTTACTGCAGCTTCTGCTATGCATACTCTTTTTTCCCTGTCCATTCAGAACTAGAAACCATTGTGACCTGTAAGCTCTAACTGGGCAGACAAGATGATCATTACTGGAACGTGATGAGAGCTTCACTCATGGGAAAAAGTATGCCTGGCAGGAGCTGTAGCCATAGGTACAGAAAGGCAGCCTGATAGCCTAGCAGAACAATGGAGCTGGCAATGATACACAAAAAGAAATGTCCCAAAGTGTCAGGAAACATTTAACAGGAGGATTCCTGCATGCTGTTTTCTATTTCTCAAGGATTCTCTGTTCCTTATCAGTTCCTATTCCAAAAATGAGTAGAGCTGCACGCAGTTCTCAGGACTGAGGTCAGAGATGAGACATGCAGTGACTCTGTTCAGCATCTGTGACCTTGTATGTATTAGACTATCCATATTGTGGCTATTGATAAAATTTCATCCTATGTAATAGCTGAGCAATCATTTACTAAAGATATATAAGCCTGCATTTCTGCTAATAAAGCATCCTTGCTCCATCAGAGCTTGAGTCCCCATGTCTTCTCTCTTTCTTTCTCTCTCTCTTTCACTTCCTTATCGTTGACTCTGGACCATCAGGTTCTGGTCCATTAAAGGACCACAACACCAAAGCCCATCCTACACAGTTGGAAAGTTTCAGATTTTGTAGCACAACAAACAACAAACCAAAAAAATCTTGCTTCAATATGACATACTGGTCAAATGTTTGGGGGCATGTTACTTGTGTGTTCTGAAACTGTCCTCTCAATTTGAAGATAGGAATAATAATGTCAAGGATGTCAGAGGGATCAATTGGAAAAATACATCTAAGAGTGCTCTGAAAATGATAAAACACAAGAGAATGGCATTTATTTTAATCATCATTTCTATTGTGTTATCTTCATTAATCATCACTGTTATTATTATCATCTTCAGAGACACTCTAACTTCAAAAGAAAATTTGAATAAGCCATCTTATGACCAAATATGATTTTCTTATATGCAAGAATGTTTCCTCACTTAGTAGTCCCTGCTGGCTACTAATATTTAAATATGAGGGATCCAGGTACAGTAACATTTTCAGAGATTAATAGAATAGTCTTAAAAGAACTTATAGAAACACAAGTGAAAAGTCTCTTAAATTTTTCTCTAAGTGAAAGCTGGGAGAGATATTCATTCAGTGGGTCCTTAAATCTAATGCAGCAAATATAGCACAATCTTGCAACGCCCACCTCATGTACCCATGGTAGACATTACAGAGCCTAGAGATAACATTAGAACCAAGACAACATTAGAGTTCAAGATAACATTAGTATCTTCCTTAATTCAGCATTCTAAGCAGTCACCAGTGAATTATTGATTGGAGGTAGAATGAATTTTATCCTATGAAATGAATCATATCCACTATCCCTGGATATTCAACTGATAGGCACTTTGTTGAAACATACTGGTTTAGGTATTGTCTTGGGTTTCTCAGTGGATTAAGGATTTAATAGATTGGAGGAAGTCCAGAAAAAAGCAATTTAGTTGAAGTTTTTCCTAAAAATGAGAAGATTTGGGAAAGATAAAAGTAAACTCTTCAAATATTTGCAAGGCTGTATGCTAAAGTAGGGACAATCAGCTTCATTGTGGTCCTAAGAAAAGAACTAGAGCCAATACATAGAAGTGTCTGAAAACCATCTATCAATCAGCTCTTTAGCATCCAGAGCTAACCATCATGGTATAAACCTTTAAAATCCTAAGTTCAGCTAAGCCTGGCTGAACCTCTGAAAGAGCTGTTTTGAAATAAAATAATTTTTGATTTAGGAAAATAAGGAAGCTAGATGACTAGTAATAGCCATTCCAGGTGTAAATTTCCACAGTTCTAGGTCAATCTGGGTGTTCAGTGGTGCACAGCAGTTCTCAGAGGGCAGTTGTAAAGGAAAGGCCTACTGGTTCATTTGGGAATCTTCAGATGGGTATAGAATTGGCAAAGTCCCATTCGATCCATTTGCCAGCTTTATTTTATAATGTGTCAGCCAGAACACCTATAGCCAATATTTTGTGCCCCAGAAAGGAAAGCCCACAATGCAGTAAATTATCTGTGATGCTGCCAAAAAGGAATTTCACTCTCAGATCAAATTTGGATTAAATATAGTAAATCCAGAGCATTAGTGTTTAATCAAAAAGTTCTGTTGATGTACTTTAAGAGAATAAAACTCCCCTCCTTTAAAGGTCTGTTTGATGTAACACTTGAAAGTCGAGATGCAATCAATCATTAACAATGCTTAATATTCACTACCTTCTAGAAATACAATACAGTCAAGGTGCTGAGGTGTGAAAACTGGCCGAAGCTCAATTCTCATATTAGATGAAACCACTTTTGAAGTATCATTTTCATCTCTTCATTTGATTTAGCCATTTCTTCAGTATATCACCTTGATCCATCACCACTTATTTAAATTAAAACTTTACCTGTTTCTTGAGTCTCCAAGCGCACGTAGAGACAAAAGAGGATGTAACATAAAAGACACGGAAGAGCAGATACTAGTTCCCAATTTCTGTGTAAAATGACCGAGCAGCAAAATGGGATTTAGACTGACTGGGTATTTACTTAAGTATGAGCTAACAAATGTCTGTAATGCTGCCTCCTTTGAGGACAACCTTGAGCACATAGATTCTGTCTTCTCTGTTTCCTTACCTCTCAGCACAGTGCTTGGAACATAACAGGGATTAATAGGTATGCAGTGAATTGAATCAAATATAAACTGCCAAGTGCTGCCTTCTCTGTACTCCTCAGAGTATTCAACATGTGCAATTATCTTGGTTTTTTTTTTTTTCTTCTTTTCTTTCTTAAGTGTGTTTCCTGCACTAGCCTATGAGCTCCTTGACAGCCCAAAGGATTACACCTTATGTCACTGATTCCCAGTGTCAAATTCAGTGCCTGGTAGGCACTCCTTCAGAGTTTGTTGAAGGAATGATTTCTGCAGTGATATGACATCCACATACTCAAACAGGCTTTACTGAAGCCTGGATGGTAAGGAACGATGGTTTTCAGAGTGACTGGAGTCCTACATCAACCCTTTACAAACCATATGATCTATAGAAACATATTTATTCTCAATGAGTTCAACATCCTTATTTGTAAAATAGGGATAGTAGTAATTTAAATATATGACATTTATCACTTACAAAGCTCTTTCATACATATATTCATTCTATTCCGTTTTCTTCCGCCTAGTCACAGTGAATGTACTCTAGACAAGACAGTCACATGACAAGTAAGAGAAAAGGCTTTAGAGTTGGGTTTTCTGATTTGAAGCACAGATTTGATTCCTTAGAGATTTGATTTATTAGATATAAACTAGATATAGGGACACTTACTCCTATGCCTCAAGTTCCTCTTCTATAAAATAGGGATAGTAATAGTACCTAAGTGACAGATTGTTGCATGTAAAGCATATAGAATGGTGTTTGGCACATGTATACAGAAATTTTACTTATGTATATGACTATATTGGTATTTCTGCATCTCTGCCTTCCTTTGAATAAAACCGGAAGCTTCCATGTATTATTTAACCCAATTATCTAGCTGCTTGAACTGGAAGTCATCATCATCCTCTTCTAATGACATTTTCTTGATAAAGTGATATTGGCTCATATTGTCTTTTTATTAATTTGATGAGTTCCAGAGCTACATGTTTACTCCTCTAGTCATTGAGTAGTTTACAGAATCACTTAGATCCAACTTTGGCCCAGTAATATAGCCCCTCTACAGTGAGATCCATCTCAATTAATTTTTCTTCTACCTTTCCAGCAACTCTGATTAAATGTTTCAAAATTGTCTTCCCTCTCCCTAACAGACTTTTATCTCAACATCTTAGTCTTTCTTCATAGTGTCTCCCAAATCCATCTTTATACTACTGAAAATGTTGTTCAGATCATACCATCTTTTACCTAGGCAATTGAATCAGCTTCCTAACTGGTCCTTCAGCTTGTAGTCCCCCAATTTCATCCTCTATTCCACAGTCAGGCCAACCTTTCCAAAGCACTACTTAAGTATTATGAGCCTCTCCTCAACCTTTTTCAATAAGGTTCCAGATTGCTGACAATGTAAAAGTGAAATGTAAGGTTAACATCTGTAGTTCACTTAACCAGCACCCCTTTGTCTCTCTAGATCTTAAGTTCCAAAATTATATGGGGGGAGGGACTTCTCTGGTGGTCCAGTGGTTAGGACTCCATGCTTTCACTGCAGGGGGCAGAGGATCAGTCCTTGGTCAGCAAGCTAAGATATTGTATGCCACTGGAAAAAAAAAAAAAGGGAGGGGAAAGTGCTAATATTTATTTTAGAGCCTACCTAAGCTAGAATGATGCTAAGACTTTCTGCTCCATCTCGATTCCCACACATTGACTAGCATAGTCTTCCAGCAGACATAGGAACTACAACAGGCTACTTTCCTTCCAGAACAGACATGATGCCAGACTTACTCACCCACCCCCATTGCCCTCTGTGAGTCTCCTCTTTCACTGGTTG
The DNA here is from genome assembly GCA_006408695.1 of Aepyceros melampus. Taxonomy (NCBI): domain Eukaryota; kingdom Metazoa; phylum Chordata; class Mammalia; order Artiodactyla; family Bovidae; genus Aepyceros; species Aepyceros melampus. Next base: position 108,663 of record SJXQ01013202.1, read on the forward strand.
TCATTTTTATTTGTATCTGCCTTCACAATCTGCCTCTATTTCCTGCCATGACCCACTGGATCAGTGATGGAATTTCAGAGTACTCAGATGGGCCGTGATCTAGTATTTCCTTAATGTACTCCTTTCATGAGCTGCAAACATAGAAATTATTAGCAAAATGTGCCTTTTTGAGCTTTGGGAACACTGTGAGAGCTAGAAATATGTTCCAGCTTCTAGCACTGCCAGGTGGGCATCATTACCCCATTCTTAATGGAAACTGGGGCTTAGGGGTCGGTGAAGTACCTGGTTCAAAGATGCACAGCTAGCAAGTAGGAGATCCACGATTGGAGTCCAAGTGGTTTGAGGTGAAATCCTATGCTATTTTCCAAGTATGTGCTTGCACAGATAGCGAACTAGGTCACTTTGTTCTATGTACTTACACAATTCAGTAGGAAAAACAACATATCATATTAGGTGGGGTGGTGAAAATTCTTTTCTGTACTACTGTCTCCATTCCTAAACTCTCCAGAATAAAGTAAACTCTGACTTCTCATAATCAAATAGCTGAAAACATCCCCTTACACTATGGAGGCAGCATGAAAGAGAAAAGGCTTAAGAATCAGACCAGACAAAGCGTAGTGTACTAGCTTGATGATCTTGAGCAAGTTATTAACTCTCTGGAGGCATTTTCTTATGTAGAAAATGAGAATGTACTTCACTGGGTATTGGGGAATGAAAACCATATTTTAAACACCTAGACAAATCAACAAACGTTAACTCACCATCTCTTTTATTCACTCAATGACTATCTCCTTCTTCTGCCAATAAAGAATGTTTTTAAAGAGGGAACTTATTTTACCCATAAAATTCTACCTCTTTCAATTATAGTCTTCCAAAGAAGACTGAATTTGGCTTTGTTTTGAGTGTTAACACCTTCATATAAAAAAGCATCTATTGGGAAGTGTTGGGATCAAATGAAAGATCAGTCTAATTCCTTTCTGTAGATTCATTATTCAAGGAAGGCTAGAACCCACTAGCTGCCAAAACCATGAGTAAAGCGTAATTTCAAAAACTAAACCATCTTACCCATAAAGAGCAATACAATTCTAACCTCAGAGTTATCCAACCTCAGATGGAGAGAAATGAAATAAAAATATGAGTTATATAAGTGAGGAGCCCAGAGCCAGTTTGCAATATTTTCCAAGAATTTCTTTATAAAAGCCATGGAAAAAACACTGAATAGTTATTTTGGCCTTAACAGTGTGTGTGGCAGAGCACCTCACAAAGTTTTCTGATTAGTTTTTACTGCTATTTTATTATACAATCTGTGTTGTATAAATTTTTCAAAGTCAATTAGATTCAGAAGGTCCCTATTACATGATCTCAAGCAATATTCCACTCAGGGAGAGCCTCTCATCCTCATTCTACAGGGCTGAATATTTACCCCCTGCTTGAGGGAAGAAAAATAGTGGGAGGGAAGATAAGAATAGCCATAAATGGTTATGAAACACTGTACTTCATAGGGTATTACTAATATTAAATGAGGTTACAGTACTTTTTATTCTCCCAAATGTTACTTTCTTTGAGAAAACTGGCATTGAATTTAGCTTTAATAATATTTTTCTAGGTTTCACTCCTTTGTAAGTTCTTTATCCTCTGCCTCTCAGCTAGTCAGTGTCCAGATGGGATGTCAGCCTATACCCTCTTCTGTGATTCTTCTTGACAAGCTATGCGTATTTACTGATTCAGTCTCTAACTCTTCATTGGTAATTCTTAAGTCTCTAGCTGAAGTTCACAACACTCTCAAGCACAAGAAACCATAGATCTGATTTCTAAATATCTTCACTTGACATGAAAGAGAAAACTTAAAAATTTAGTCCAAAATTGAACTCATCATACTTACCCTCAAATTTCTCTTTCTTCTTGACAATTAATCAAAAGTATAATAAACCCTAGTGTTTACTTAGGGGCTTTCAACTCAAGTTCTAGACTCAAAGCAGAAGTCTAAACCATAATTAAAGGGAATAAGAATTCCCCCAAAGTGTCTGCCACTAGCAAATACTCAGAATCTGATCAATTTATAGCAACATTATTTTCTTTAAAAAAAAACAACAACTTTTTGAAAAAGTATAACTGATATACCAATTACCTCTTTTTCTAGAACATAATGGAATAACAAGGAACATATCTGCTTTACTCCTTAAAATAACTTGAAATCTGTGAAAAAATAAATACAAAAAACTAGTTTTCAGGTTTTGGCCAATAGGTAGCACAAGACTGAGAGAAGGGAAACAAACAAGATGAGTCCTTTGCCCAGTCTAGTGGTGAAGGGCAGTCTAGAGTTGCAGAGTAGTCTAGAGAACATTCAAATAGGTCAGAGTTTGACAGGCAAAATTTGCTAGCATTTGAGAGATGCAATATCAGATTTTAGGGAACTCCAGAGATCTGCAGAGGGTTCCTTCAAATTTCTGGCTGAGGACTATTCTATGCTTGCATCAAAAAAAATCATCTGAAGTCAGGGAAGAGCCATATAGAGGGCTGAAAGAGTGTGTGCCAACTGACTATAGTTAAGAAAAATATAATAGTTAGGGCATCAGGTCAAGTTCTCAGAAAGAGGATCATCTTAATTGTGGCCGTAGTTAGCTTTAGACATAAATATACTCTGGACATGCCTTTAAAAATCTTGAAAGCAAACAACTGATTCCAAATAACTTAGCCACATGCCAAAAAACAAACAAACAAACAAAACAAACAAAAAAAACACCTTGCATTATATGAAGGAATATAACAAAACTCAGCACCTAACAGTGTAAAATCACAATGTCTAGCATCCAATACAAAATTAACAGATATTCAGAGGAGCAGAATAATATAAAAAGTAATCAGGAGAAAAATTAATAGAAACATACCCTTGTGTGATGAAATTAGCAGACAAGTATGTTAAAGCATATGTTCTATATATTTATAAAGACACACAGAAAAATAAGGGGGATGCAAAAGAAAATGCAAGAGTTAAAAATGAGACTCATATGAAACATATAGAAATAAGAAAAGCAATATCTGAAATGAAAAATAGATGGATTATATCTTGGAGAAGAAAAATTAACTTGAAGATCTAACAGTGAAACTGTCAAAATTGAAACACATAGGGAATAGGAAGCAGAGCATCAGGACAGACTAAAGGAACCATTCTTCAAAATGAAATACATTGTCTAAAAAAATTCAAGACCAACAAAGCAGTATGAAATTCACATACAAGCAGATCTGCATTGTAAGATTTGTTAAAGGAAACTTTTTAGGCAGAAGAAAATGCTACCAGTTGGAGATTCAGATCTAAACAAAGGAATGACCTGCCACCAGAATGGTAAATATATATTTTCTCATTGTTAATATCTTTAAAACAATTAACTTAAAACAATAATAACAATGCTGAATTATAGAACATAGACAGAAGTAAAATTAATAATAAAAGGAGAGGGAAACTGAAGTATGCTGTTGTACAATTCTTACACAATACATAAGGTGGCATAATATTAATTGAAGGTGGACTGTAATAAATTGCAGAAATATTTTGTAAACCTGGTGGGATGATTTGGGAGAATGGCATTGAAACATGTTACTATCATGTAAGAAATGAATCACTAGTCTAGGTTCGATACAGGATACAGGATGCTTGGGGCTGGTGCACTGGGATGACCCAGAGAGATGGTATGGGGAGGGTGGTGGGAGAGGGGTTCAGGGTTGGGAACTCATGTACACCCATGGTGGATTCATGTCAATGTATGGCAAAACCAATACAGTATTGTAAAGTAAATATATATAAAGAAACAAAAAATATAGTTAATTAAAAAGAAAAAAATAATAAAGCAGTAAAATTTAAAGCTAAAAAAAATTTTTTAAGGAAAAGAGATTAAGCCAACAGTGAGGAAGGAGAAAACACTAAAACTATTCATTCCCAAAGAAGGCAGGAAAGAGGATAGAAAGGATGAACTACTAGAAAACAAATTGCAAGATGGCCACTTAAGCCCACCAAGTTGACAATTATATTAAATTTAGACGGCCAAAATGCCCCAGTTAAAAGAGGGTGATTTTCAGACTGACTACAGGAAATCCATTTTAATATATATACATTGATGTCTAAAAGTTCAGTTCAGTTCAGTCATGTCTGACTCTTTGTGACCCCATGAACTGAAGCATGCCAGGCTTCCCTGTCCATCACAACTCCCAGAGCTTGCTCAAAATCATGTCCATAGAGTCAGTGATGCCATCCAACCATCTCAGCCTCTATCGTCCTCTTGTCCTCCTGCCTTCAATCTTTCCCAGCATCAGGGTCTTTTCCAATGAATCAGTTTTTCCCACCAGGTGGCCAAAATATGGGAGTTTCAGCTTCAGCATCAGTCTTTCCAATGAATATTTAGGACTGATTTCCTTTGGATTGACTGGTTTGATCTCTTTGCAGTCCAAGGGACTCTCAAGAGTCTTCTGCAACACCACAGTTCTAAAGCATCACTGTTTTGGTGCTCAGCTTTCTTTATGGTCCAGCCCTCACATCCATACATGACTACTGGAAAAACCATAGCTTTGAAATAGACAGACCTTTGTTGTTGTCTAAAAGTAGAACTTTGCCAAAAGTATACCATGTTTACATCAAACCAAGGAATATTGGAATGATTATATTAATATTAGGCCAAGTAGATTTCAGAAGAAAGAATATTACTAGAGTTAGAGAGGAATATTTTATAAAATGATTTAAAATGTTACTTCATCATGAAGGTATACAAATCTGAAAATATATATATGTGTGTGTGCATATAAGAACAGAGCTTCGAGATAATATGAAGCAAAATCAAGCAAAATATAAACAGAAACATCCACTACTACAGTTGGGTATTTCAAAATTTCACTCTCAGCAACCAGTAGAACAAAAATGATAGAAAAATACCAGGATGTAAAAATCTTTAACAACACTCTCAGCCCACTTGACCTAAATAAAATTTATTGGTCATTCCACTCCAAAAGCAGAACACAAATTTTGCAATAAGATAGGTCACAGTCTGGGGTACATATCAGGTCTCAATAAACTTACTTATACATAATTGATTTGACCACAAGAAATTTAAACTGGAAATGGATGTCAAGAAGATATCTGAAAAATGTCCAAATATTTGGAAATTAAATAATACACTTCTAAATAGCTCATTAATCAAAGAAGAAATAAGGGAAATTAGAAACTATTTTGAATGAATAAAAATGAAAACACAACACATCAACACTTGTGGAATACAGATAAAGCAGTTCTTAGTGGGAAATTTATAGCACTAAATGCTTACATTATAAAATAAAATTCTTAAAATGATCTAAGATGCTATTTAGGTCTTCCCTGGTAGCTCAACTGATAAAGAATATGCCTGCAATGCTGGAGGCCTGGGTTGAATCTTGGGTTGGGAAGATTCCCTGGAGAAGGAAAGGGCTACCCACTCCAGTATTCTGGCCTGGAGAATGCCATGGATTGTATAGTCCATGGGGTTGTAAAGAGTTGGACATGGCTGAATGACTTTCACTTCACTTCAAGATGCTATTTAAGAAACTAGGGGAAAAACAACTTTATGTACATTCATTTTTAATGTACAGTTTAGTAAGTTGTGATAAATGAATGCTATCTATATGACCATAATCACCACCAAAGCACCTTTGTGCTCTCTGAAGTTAGACTATTCCTACCACCACTATCACTGATACAAGCCCAGGGTGACAACTGATCTGCTGTTAGTCATTATAGATTATTTTTGCTTATTGTAGAATTCCATATAAATGGATTAATGCATTATACAACTCTTGAGTCTCTGGCTCCTTTTTCTCAGCATGTTTTTTTAGATTTAGGCATTCCATTTTATGTATCAATGATTTTTTTTTCCTTTTATTGCTGGGTAACATTCCATTATACGAATAACACAATTTGATTATCTATCTACCTGTTGATGAGCACTTAGATGGTTTCCATTGACTACTAAGGGTAAAATTGCTATGAATACTTGTATAAAAATGAGTTTGGGACTTTACCCAACATTTCATATTTTCTTGGCTTCTTCTTCCCTAACCTGCTTCCACCATTCCTTTACTGATAGCCTCAGGGATATTTTATTAATCACTTGCACCAGAATTCTTGGCTCAGAATCTGTGCCAAGAAGAACCCAATCTAAAACATCACCTGAAGCAAGTACTCTCAATATAATGCTTATACTTAAGATTTTCCCGGAAATCTCCATTGCCTCCAGACTGATAGCCAAAATCAAGTCTTAGTACATCTTAGGCAGGAAATTGCAGTCCCTGCTCCAAGAGGAAACATCTTTCTCCTAACATTCACAGAACCACAGAGTATATGTAAGAATAGATCTTGAGGTGTGGGATTTAAGGAGGCAGAATAGAAGACTAGGTAGGCAAGAATTTTTTGACTCGAGATTCAACATTCTTGCAAGTGTATCTGTAACTAGTTCTAATTCAAGATCTTGGATTTTAAAGGACCATACTGAGTTGGAAATGAAAGAAAATGATCAGAAAGTAAGAGAAGTAAGAATATTAAAATGGATTTATTAGGTGAGAATAGAAATTCTACTATCTATGTTCCTGATAAGGATCAAGAGGATATTCAATTTATCAAGGCAACATATACTATGTTATTATGTTATTTATTCTACATAAAATGCTATTGGCATCTTTGAGAAATTTGGTGATTATTGACCAGAGTGGGCAGGGGAGATGCTGGTGGAATTGTAGAGGCCAGAAAATAATATTCAACCATCAGAGATAAGGTGGACATAATTCCCAAAATGGGAAGCAACCTTGGAGTGGCAATTAAGATGCCTTGGCTTGCAGGCCTCTGGAATAGCTAATATATCATGGAATTTCTATGGGTAAGTAGGTGGACAACACTATCTCCTAAAGTTTGCTCAAACTCATGTCCATTGAGTTTGTGATGCTATCTAACATCTCATTCTCTGTTCCCTCTTCTCTTTTTGCCTCCAGTCTTTCCCAGTGTCAGGGTCTTTTCCAATGAGTTGGCTCTTCAAATCGGTGGCCAAAGTATTGGAGCTTCAGCATCAGTCCTTCCAATGAATATTCAGTGTTGATTTCCTTTAGGTTGGACTGGTTTGATTTCTCCTTGAAGCCCAAGAGACTGTCAAGAGTCTTCACAATACCCACTCAAGACCCACTTGATAACATATTCATTTGTTGTCTTTCTCTGTTTTATTCCCCAGTGTGAAAAAGCTGTTACATGAGACTCTATGCTTCCATTTCCTACCAAGTTACTCAAATTTAAGCCAAACTCAAGCTCTGAATTCTAGGAAATTCTGATTAAGCAAGGAGGATGCAAAATTATCATTATTTCAAAGTGATGACTATCTATCCAGAAAGTCAAAGAGACATAGCAATAGCTACAGTGAAACTCTAGGACTAGGATTCAATGCATTGGTTCATGATAAAAATGCACAAAAATTAATAACTGCTCTATATGTCAGTAATAATAAAAATTGAGTAAAAAGGGAATATACTTAACCTAAGGAAGACAAATGACTATATTCTGGGCCATAAAAGACATGAATTACTGGGAAGACATGCCATTTTCTAATATGGAAAGTTTAATGTTATAAATATGCCAGTTCTCCACAAATTAACCTGTAAATTTAATAAAATCCTAATTAAAATTTTAATTCTTTAGACTAACAGCTTAATTTCAAAAGATATTTTATAAAATAAACTCATGAAAACAGCCCAGGATATTTTTAGAAAGAGTAATAAGAGATAAATAACCCTGATAGGCAAGTCTGATATAAAGCTATAGTTTAAAAATTATCCATTACAGCTGTAGACAGTTCAGGAACCCAGTCCAAGTAGAAACAGATATAATATATGTTAAAAGTGGCATAACATATCAGAGGGGAATTCTTGGATAGTTTTTAATAATAATAGCACAATTGACTAGTCACTTGGGAAAAAATATATCCCCATCACCATTCATATAAAAATAACTTCCAGATGTAACAACAGCATCTTAATTTGTTTTGTGTTCTTCCATAACTTTATTTTGGCATTTTCTTTTTCTTAACATTAAGGATTGCTTGTATATAATGTTCTCCAACTTGTTTTCTTCATTTATTGACATTTATCTCTGGGTAGTGGAGTGGGACTGAGTTTCAGAGTGATAATAAAAAGGAGTTTGTCATAAATTTGTTAGTTCATTCAACAAGCAGTTATTGAGTACCTGACGTGTGCTGGACACTGTTCTCAGGGATAAAGTGAACAATAACTTGCCCTCCTGATGCTGCATTCTAGTTGGGAGGAGAGAGACAAAATATGTAAGTAAATATATACATGTGCTAAATACACATGTGCTAAATGGTGAAAAACGCTACAGAGAAAACAGGATAAGGAGGCCAGGTTTCACTGAGAAAGAGACGTTTGAGTGAAGACATAAGAGAGGTGGGGGAGAGAGCTAGGTGGATTGGGACTGTATGCTCAGGCAAAGGAAACAGTGAGCAAAAAGATCGTAGGAGGGAGTGAGCTTGGCATGTTCACTACCCTGGTGTGGGTGCTGTTCCTTCGCATTGTTTGGAGAGAGAGTAGTAGGAAATGAGATCAGGAAGATGAGGCCTTGTATGCAGGGTCTTCAAGGTGTTTGAGGATGTGGTAGCTGCTCTGAAGGAGAGAGCAAGTTGTTGGAAGGTTTTAGGCCAAGGACAGGCACGATCTAACTTAGTTTTTCTTAACAGGACTACTATGTGGTTGCTATGGGGAGAATTTTGCAATAAGGAACTCATGATCTGAGCCAAGTCAGTTCCCGGTCTAATTTTTGCTGACTGTATTCTCCATCTTTGGCTGCAAAGAATATAATAAATCTGATATCAGTATTTACCATCTGGTGATGTCCATGTGTAGAGTCGTCTCCTGTATTGTTGAAAGAGGATGTTTGCTATGACCAGTGCATTCTCTTGGCAGAACTCTGTTAGCTTTTACCCTGCTTCATTTTGTATTCCAAGGCCAAACCTGACTGTTACTCCAAGTATCTCTTGACTTCCTATTTTTGCATTCTAGTCTCCTATGATGAAAAGGACATCTTTTTTGATGTTAGATCTAGAAGGTCTTGTAGGTCATGATAGAACCATTCAAATTCATTTTTTTGGGGATTACTGGTTGGGGCATAGACTTGGATTACTGTGATGTTGAAAGTCCCAAAGAAAGGCAATTCAAAAGAATACTCAAAGAAAGAAAGAAAAAAAAGTGAAGTCACTCAGTTGTGTCCGACTCTTTGCGACCCCATGGACTGTAGCCCACCAGGCTCCTCCATTCATGGGATTCTCCAGGCAAGAATACTGGAGAGGGTTGCCATTTACTTCTACAGGGGATCTTCCTGACCCAGGGATTGAACCCAGGTCTCCTTCATTGCAGGCAGATTATTTAACCTCTGAGACACCAGGGAAGCCAAGAATACTCAAACTACTGCACAATTGCACTCATCTCACATGCTAGTAAAGTAATGCTCAAAATTCTCCAAGCTAGGCTTCAGCAATACATGAACCGTGAACTTCCAGATGTCCAAGTTGGTTTTAGAAAAGGCAGAGGAACCAGAGATCAAATTGCCAACATCTGCTGGATCATGGAAAAAGCAAAAGAGTTCCAGAAAAACACCTCTTTCTGCTTTACTGACAATGCCAAAGACTTTGACTGTGTGGAATCCAATAAACTGTGGAAAATTCTTCAAGAGATGGGACTACCTGACCTGTTTTTTGAGAAACCTATAAGCAGGTCAGGAAGCAACAGTTAGAAATAGACATGGAACAACAGACTGGTTCCAAATAGGAAAAGGAGTACATCAAGGCTATATATGGTCACCCTGCTTATTTAACTTTTATGCAGAGTACATCATGAGAAACGCTGGACTGGAAGAAACACAAGCTGGAATCAAGATTGCTGGGAGAAATATCAATCACCTCAGATATGCAGATGACACCACCCTTATGGCAGAAAGTGAAGAGGAATGAAAAAGCCTCTTGATGAAAGTGAAGGAGGAGAGTGAAAAATTTGGCTTAAAGCTCAACATTGAGAAAATGAAGATCATGGCATCTGGTCTCATCACTTCATGGCAAATAGATGGGGAAACAGTGGAAACAGTGTCAGACTTTATTTTTGTGGGACTCCAAAATCACTGCAGATGGTGATGCAGCCATGAAATTAAAAGATGGTTACTCCTTGGAAGGAAAGTTATGACCAACCTAGACAGCATATTAAAAAGCAGAGACATTACTTTGTCAACAAAAGTCCATCTAGTCAAGGCTATGGTTTTTCCCATAGTCATGTATGGATGTGAGAGTTGGACTGTAAAGAAAGCTGAGTGCCAAAGAATTGGTGCTTTTGAACTGTGCTTTTGAAGACTCTTGAGAGTCCCTTGGACTGCAAGGAGATCCAACCAGTCCATCCTAAAAGAGATCATTCCTGGATTTTCATTGGAAGGACGGATGTTCAAGCCGAAACGCCAATATTTTGGCCACCTGATATGAAGAGCTGAGTCATTTGAAAAGACCCTGATGCTGGGAAAGATTGAGTGCAGGAGGAGAAGGGTCAACAGAAGATGAGATGTTTGTATGGCATCACCAATTCAATGGACACAGGTTTGGGTAGATTCCAGGAGTTGGTGATGGACAAGGAGTCCTGGCATGCTGTGGTTCATGGGGTTGCTAAGAGTTGGACACGACTAAGCGACTGAACTGAACTAAACTGATGTTTAATGGTTTGCCTCAAAAATGAACAGAGATCATTCTGTTATTTTTGAGACTGCACCCAAGTACTGCATTTCTGACTCTTGTTGACTATGAAAGCTACTCCACTTCTAAGGGATTGTTGCCAACAGTTGTAGATACAATGGTCATGTGAATTAAATCCACCCTTTCCAGTCCATTTTAGTTCATTGATTCCTAAAATGTCGATGTTCACTCTTGCCATCGTTTGATCACTTCCAATCTGCCTTAATTCATGGACCTAACATTCCAGGTTCCTATGCAATATTGCTCTTTACAGCATTGGCCCTTGCTTCCGTCACCAGTCACATCCATAACTGTCAGTGTGTGTGTGTGTGTGTGTGTGTGTGTGTGTGTGTGTTTGCTTTGGCTCTATCTGCTTATTCTCTCTGGAGTTATTTCTCCACTGATCTCCAGTAGCATATGGGCACCTACCAACCTGGGGAGTTCATCTTTCAGTGTCCTATCTTTTTGCCTTTTCATACTGTTCATGGGGTTCACAAGGCAAGAATACCAAAGTGGTTTGCCATTCATTCCCTTCTCCAGTAAACCACATTTTGTCAGAACTCTCCACCATGACACGTCTACCTTGGGTGGTCCTACATGGCATGGCTCATAGTTTCATTGAGTTAGACAAGGCTGTGGTCCATGTGTTCAGTTTGATTCATTTTTGGGGATTGTGGTTTCATTTATCTGCCCTCTGATAAATAAGGATAAAAGGCTTATGGAAGCTTCCTGGTGGGAGAGACTGACTGTGGGGGAAACTGGGTCTTGTTCTGATGTTCTGCACCATGATCTGTAAATCTGTAATCCAATTTTCTGTCAATGGGTAAGGACTGTGTTCCCTCCCTGTTGTTTGGCCTCAGTCCAAACTGTCAACCCTCACCTCTACCAGAGACTCCTGGACATTCACAAACAAGTCTGATTCAGTCTCTTGTGAGGACACTGTTCCTTTCTACTGGATCCTGGTGTGTACAAGGTTTAGTGACAAATAGATTTAAGGGATTAGATCTGCTAGACAGAGTGCCTGAGGAACTATAGACAGAGGTTTGTGACATTGTACAGGAGGTAGTGATCAAGACCATCCATAAGAAAAAGAAATCAAAAAAGGCAAAATGGTCGTCTGAGGAGGGCTCACAAGTAGCTGAGAAAAGAAGAGAAGCTAAAGACAAAGGTAAAAATGAAATATATACCTATGTGAATGCAGAGTTACAAGGAATAGCTAGGAGAGATAAGAAAGCCCTCCTAAGTGAACAATACAAATAGGGAAATAACAGAATGGGAAGAGATGGGAGATCTCTTCTTCATGGGAAATAGATGGGGAAACAGTGTCAGACTTTGTTTTGGGGGGGCTCCAAAATCACTGCAGATGGTGACTGCAGCCATGAAAGTAAAAGACGCTTACTCCTTGGAAGGAAAATTATGACCAACCTAGACAGCAAATGTAGAGATATTACTTTGCTAACAAAGGTCTGTCTAGTCAAGGCTATGATTTTTCCATTGGTCATGTATGAATATGAGAGTTGGACTGTGAGGAAAGCTGAGCACCGAAGAATTGATGCTTTTGAACTGTGGTGTTGGAGAAGACTCGAGAGTCCCTTGGACTGCAAGGAGATCCAATCAGTCCATCCTAAAGGAGATCAATCCTGGGTGTTCTTTGGAAGGACTGATGCTGAAGCTGAAACTCCAATATTTTGGCCACCTCAGTGAAGAGTTGACTCATTGGAAAAGACCCTGATGCTGGGAGGGACTAGGGGCAGGAGGAGAAGGGAATGACAGAGGATGAGATGGCTGGATGGCATCACCAACTCGATGGACATGAGTTTAAGTGAACTCTGGGAGCTGGTGATGGACAGGGAGGCTTGGCATGCTGTGATTCATGGGGTCGCAGAGTTGGACACAACTTAGTGACTGATCTGAACTGAGAGGTCTCTTCAAGAAAATTAGAAATACCAAGGAAATATTTCATGCATAGATGGGTACAAGAAAGGCCAGAAGAGGTATGAACCTAACAAAAGCAGAAGACATTAAGAAAAGGTGACAAGAATACATAGAAGAAATATACAAAATACATCATCATGACCAGAGAACCATGGTGGCGTGATCACTCACCTAGAGCCAAATATCTTGGAGTCCGAAGTCATGTGAGCCTTAGGACGCATCACTACAAACAAAGCTAGTGGAGGTGATGAAATTCCAGCGGAACTATTTCAAGTCCTAAAAGATGATGCTGTTAACGTGCTGCACGCAACATGCCAGCACATTTGGAAAACTCAACCGTGGCCACAGGACTGGAAAAGGTCAGATTTCATTCAATCCCAAAGAAAGGCAATGCCAAAAAATGTTCAAACTACCCCACAATCACACTCATCTCACATGCCAGCAAAGTAATGCTCAAAATTCTCCAAGCCTGATTTCAACAGTAAGTGAACCAAGAAATTCCAGATGTAAATTGCCAATACCTGTTGGGTCATAGAAAAAGAAAGAGAATTCCAGAAAAACAGCTACTCTCTGCATTACTGACTATGCCAACCTTGACTGTGTAGATAACAACAAACTCTGGTTATCCAGACCACATGACCTGCCTCCTGAGAAATCTGTATGCAGGTCAAGAAGCAACAGTTAGAACCAGACATGGAACAATGAACTGGTTCCAAATTGGGAAAGAACTACGTCAAGGCTGTATATTGTCACCCTGCTTATTTAACTGATTTTTAGAGTACAGTATTGAAATGCCAGGCTGTAGGAAGCACAAGCTGAAATCAAGATTTTTGGGAGAAACATCTATAACTTCAGTTATGCAGGTGTCACCACCCTATGAAAGAAACTGAACAAGAACTAAAGAGCCTCTTGATGAAAGTGAAAGAGGGGAGTTAAAAAGTTGACTTAAGATTCAGCATTCAAAAACCTAAGATCATGGCATCTGTTCTCATCACTTCATGGCAAGTAGATGAGGGAACAATAGAAACAGTGATAGACTTTATCTTAGACTCCAAAATCACTGCAAATGGTGACTGCAGCCATGAAATTAAAAAATGCTTGATACTTGAAAGAAAAGCTATGAGCAACCTAGACAGCATATTGAAAAGCAGAGAAATTTCTTTGCTAACAAAGGTCTTTCCAGTCAAAGGTATGATTTTTCCAGTAGTCATGTATGGATGTGAGAGTTGGACTATAAAGAAAGCTGAGTGCTGAAGAATTGATGCTTTTAAACTGTGGTATTGGAGAGGACTCTTGAGAGTCCCTTGGGGCTCAGACAGGAAAAAATCTGCCTGAGTGAACAAGATAGCAGAAAAATAGGTAAACGTGGAGTACATCTCTCTCCATAGATACATCAGGAATATACCTTCAGACACAGAAGTGCATGCAGAACACCAGTTGAGAACGGACAGGAGTATGTGACCAGCGGAAAAGAATATAAAGACCCACACAAAACTCAGTAGGACCAAGGAACTATGGGAAAAAGCAGGAGTGTTAGTAGCCCTGGACCTGCCCTCGGCGGGTGGGAGAATTGAAGCAGGGGTCCAAGCCCCACATCGGGGGACCTCTCTGAGTCAGAGGGGAAACATTTAAGGCTGAGAGTGAAACAGCTCATCTGTGGCAGCGTAAATGAATGAGAATCAGACAGTCCTTGCACCAGCCATACATACCTTAGACTGCACAGCGGCTGGCAGCTGGAGTTTAGAGATTGTGGTGCAATCCCCAGGCGAGGGCTGCTATTGACTGCAGAGCTTCGAATCAAGGAGATGTAAGGAAGAGATTATGGGGGGAAATGCCTGTGGAGGAAAGCTGGGCAGCCATGGAAGCAAGGCGATACTGCTGAGTCACATGTAAGGGGTGGAGCCATCACCATAGCCTCTCTCCCCAACAGGCCAGCATTGGCAGCTGAACAATAGAGAGGCTGGGCCATCAAATGCCTGATGCACTGAACTACAAAGTAGGACCCCACCCAGGGTGCTTGTTTAAGTGACTGATGTGCTGATCTACAGAGTATGACCCCAGCCAGGGGCCCCCTTCTATGTGCCTGATGCGCTGAACAACAGAGAGGACACGAGGCAAGGAAATCCTCTAAGTGCCTGAATGGGGCAGGGCTACAGAGAAAGACTGGCCAAAGAGGCCTTCTGATTGCCAGCTACAAGATGCTTTTGAAAAAAGACTCTGATAGGGACATAACTCCTGGGGTGGAGGCAGTCCATGTCCCTGCACACTTGGTGCTGCCAGGGTGCCCAGAAGCCAAGCAGCTGTGACACCTTCATGCTCCACTCTCACTGAGGCAGAGCTGCCACAGGCAAAATAGTCTTGTGTCTGTGAGCACGGGGTCACTTCAGTAGTGTCCAACTCTTTGTGACCCTGTAGACTGTGGATTATCAGGCTTCTTTATCAGGCAGAGGGGTTCTCCATGCAGGAATACTGGAGCATATTGGCCAATACTGGTTGCCATACCCTTCTAGAGCACTATATTTCCTGCTGCCCTAGCCGTCAACTCCCCTGAGCACCTGGTGCTGCCAGAACTCCTGTGACCCAAGCAGCTGCACCACCTCTACATTTGGCCCTCACTAGGTAGACCCAAGTCCTCCAGGGCAGTCCCAGGAGCAAACCCCAGTGGACGACCCACATGCAGAGATGGAAATAAAACTACAATTGAAACCCAGGGGCAGTGTGACTAAAGAAGAAGACAAAGCCTTCCCGCCAGCTGTACAAGCTGCAGATTCAACCCACAGGATCAACTAGGCAGACTCTGTGCCTATGGAATATATAAAAGGTCATTGAGGCTCCCACAGAAGAAAACGCACTAGTTTTGATAGCTGTGGCTATTGGAAGCAAGAACACAGAGGAGTGGGTCCAGATTAGAATATGAGCTGCCCTCACAGCAGGTCCAGAGATCAGCACAGTGTTAGAGGACATTCTAGGGAGGTGAGGTGGACTGTGACTTCCAGCAAGGGAAAGGACTCTGACAGTAGTGACTCAAGAAAAACATTTATTATTCTTATGTTTTGACTTGTTCTGTAGATTCTTTTGTTTGGTTTTTTTTTTTTTTTCTATTCCCCCTCTCCGTTGTAGTTGTCAATTTTATTGGCACCATGAAATATAATTAAGCTTTTGAGTTTTATTTTTCTTTTTTTTCTCAGTCACATATTTATTGTTGTTATACTGCCTCTATATTAGGCTTTTGCAGTTCTGTGGAGTTTTCCTTCCCACCCACCTCCCCTTTTCTCTTTTTTAATTTAAATTTTTAAAACCTATTTTTTTTGTGTGTGTGTGCACTTATTCCTTTGTCGGCCTTTCCCACTGTTCTTTCCCCCTTGCAGTTGATCTTTTATGTATGTAAATTCTTTTTCATTTACCTCTATTTAACTTTGCATATCTATTCTTTCTTTATTTTTTTTTCTTTCCTTTCCTCTCAACATATTTGTTAGTTTTATTTTCATTGCTTTAGTCCCCAGTTAGCATCTTGCTTTAGTTTTTTGTTTCCCCCTCTCCGTTGTAGTTGTCAATTTTATTGGCACCATGAAATATAATTAAGCTTTTGAGTTTTATTTTTCTTTTTTTTCTCAGTCACATATTTATTGTTGTTATACTGCCTCTATATTAGGCTTTTGCAGTTCTGTGGAGTTTTCCTTCCCATCCACCTCCCCTTTTCTCTTTTTTAATTTAAATTTTTAAAACCTATTTTTTTTGTGTGTGTGTGTGCACTTATTCCTTTGTCGGCCTCTCCCACTGTTCTTTCCCCCTTGCAGTTGATCTTTTATGTATGTAAATTCTTTTTCATTTACCTCTATTTAACTTTGCATATCTATTCTTTCTTTATTTTTTTTTCTTTCCTTTCCTCTCAACATATTTGTTAGTTTTATTTTCATTGCTTTAGTCCCCAGTTAGCATCTTGCTTTAGTTTTTTGTGTTTTTTCTTTTTTCTTTTTTTTTTTGGTTTGTTTTTTGTTTTTTCCAGTTTGTGCTTTAGTTAGTTTTGTTCTGGTGGATATAATTTTTGGTTCCCTTTGTTCACCAGGTCAATCTATTGTACTTTATTCTTGTTGGACTGTTTTGATTTTGCTTATAGGTGTGTATGTGTATATTCAGTCACAATGTTTATTGTTGTTATAAACCTCTGTATCTACGTTGGGTTTTTGCAGTTCTGTGGAGTTTTTCTTCTTTCTTATTCCATTTTTTTATGTTCTCTTTTTTATAATTTGAATTTTTGCCTTTCCTGCTGCTCTTTTCCCCTTATAGTTAATCTTTAATGTATATAAATCTTCTTCATATATCTCTATTTAACTTTGCATATCTATTTGTTCTTTCTTTTCTTTCTTTCCTTTACTTTCAACAAATCTGTTAGTTTTGTTTTCAATGCTTTATTCCCCACTTGGCATCTTGCCTTAGTTTTATTTTCCAGTTTGTGCTTTAATTAGTTTTGTTCTTAGCTGGTAAATATAATTTTTTATTTCCTTTGTTTGCTGGGTCAATTTACTGTACTTTACTTTTGTTGGACTGTTTTGACTTTGATCATGAGTGTATATGTACATGTGTATATTCCTTTATTTTAATTATTATTTGCCCAATTTTGTAACTGCCATTTGTTTGAGGTTCATCTTTCGTTTCACTTTGTGGATATTTGTTTTAATCTCACTTAATGCCATAACAACCACTTGTAGAATCTTCGTTCCTGACAAGAGATAAAGCCCTGAGCCTTTGAAGTGGGAGCACTGACTTCAAGGCCCTAGACTACCAGAGAACTAACCCTAGGGGGTATCAAATAGACAAAACTCACACAAAGGAAACCACTGGAATACAAGACCTGGCATCACCCAACCACCAATAGTACCCTCTGCAGGACACCTCATCTAAACAACAAACAAAGAAAAATACAAACCCAATCATCAGCAGACAGGATTACCACCTCACTCAGCCTTGACCATGAGAGGAAAAGCAAACAAAACAAACAAACAAAAATTCAGCACAAATCTCAACCTATACAAAGCTTACACAAACCACTGGGCAAAACTTAGGAGGGCAGAAACCAAAAGGAAGAAATAATTCAATCCTGAAGCCTGGGAAAAGGAGACCTCAAACACAATTAAGTTAAAAAAAATAATGAAAAGGCAGAGAAATACTACACAGATGAAAGAACAAACTAGAAACACAGAAGTCCAAGTAAATGAAAAGGAACTAGGCAAACTACCTGAAAAAGAATTCAGAATAATGATAGTAAAGGACATTCCATCCAAATGCAGAAGAATACACCTTCTTCTTAAGTGAACATGGAACATTCTCCAGGATGGACCATGTCTTGGGTCACAAGTCAAACCTCAGTAAATTTAAGAAAATTGAAATCATATCAAACATTTTCTCCAACCACAAAGCTATGAGACTAGATATCAATTACAAGAAAAAAACCTGTAAGAAACACAAACACATGGAGATTAAACCACACATTTCTAAATAACCAAGAGGTTACTGAAGAAATCAAAAAGGAAATCAAAAAATTTCTAGAAACATATGACAATGAAAGCATGACAACTCAGCAGCAAAAGCATTCCTAATAGGAAGTTTAAAGCAATACAATCCTACCTCAAGAAACAAGAAAAACATCGAATAGACAACCTAACTTTATTCCGAAAAATATGGAAAAATACAGAAAACCCCAAAAATTAGTAGAAAGAAAGAAATCACAAAGATCCAAGCAGAAATAAATGAAAAAGAAATGAAAGAAACAATAGTAAAGATTAATAAAGCTAAAAGTTGGTTCTTTGAGAAGATAAACAAAATTGATGAATCTTTAGCCAGACTCATCAAGGAAAAAAGAGTAAATAATTAAATTAACAAAATTAGAAATGAAAAAGGAGAGGTTACAACAGACCATGCAGAAATACAAAGGATTATAAGAAAGTATTATGAACAACTATAAGGCAAAACAATGGCTAACATGGAAAAAATGGACAGATTCTTAGAAAACTTCAATCTTCCAAGGCTGAACCAGGAAGAAATATAAATTATTAACAACCCAATTACAAGCACTGAAATCGAAGCTGTGATTTAAAAAACAAACAAACAAACAAAAATAAATAAATAAAAACTCCCCCAAAACAAAAGCCCAGGGCCAAATTGCTTCACAGGAGAATTCTATTAAACATTTAGCGAAGAGCTAATGCCTATCCTTCTAAAGCTCTTTCAAAAAATTGCAAAGGAAGGAACACTTCCAAACTGATTCTATGTGGGAGCCATCACCTGATACCAAAACCACTCAAAGACAACACAAAAACAGAAAAGTACACGCCAATATCACTCATGAACATAGATTCAAAAATCCTCAACAAAATTTTAGCAAACAGAATTCAGCAACACATCAAAAAGCTCATAAACCATGATCAAGTTGGGTTTATTCCAGGAATGCAAGGACTCTTTAATATATGCAAATCATCAGTGTGATACACCATATTAACAAACTGAAAGGTAAAGACCATATGATCATTTCAATAGAGGCATAAAAAGCTTTTGACAAAATTCAGCACCCATTTATGATTAAAACTCCTCAAAAAATGGGTATAGAAAGAACCTACCTCCACATAGTAAAGGTCATATATGATAAGCCTACAGCAAACTCTCTTCTCAATGATGAAAAACTGAAAGCATTCTCCAAAGATCAGAACAAGACAAAGGTGCCCACTTTCAACACTACTATTCAACATAGTTCTCGAAGTCCTAGCTATAGCAATCAGAGAAGAAAAAGAAATAAAAGAAATATGGATCGGAAAAGAAGAAGTAAAGCTCTCACTGTTTGCAGATGACATGATACTGTACATAGAAAACCCTAAAGATAATATCAGAAAATTACTAGAGCTAATTAGTGAATTTAGCAAAGTTGCAGGATACAAAATCAATACATAGAAATCACTTGCATTTCTATATACCAACAATGAAAAGGCAGAAAGAGAAATTAAGGAATCCATCCCATTCACCATTGCAACAAAAAGAATTAACGACCTAGGAATAAACTTACCTAAGGAGACAAAAGAACTGTACACAGAAAATTACAAGACACTGATGAAGGAAATCAAAGATGACATAAACAGATGGAGAAATATTCCATGTTCCTGGGTAGGAAGAATCAATATTGTGAAAATGACTATACTACCAAATGCAATCTATAGATTCAATGCAATCCCTATCAAATTACCAATGGTATTTTTCACAGAAGTAGAACAAAAAAATTCACAATTCATATGGAAACACAAAAGGCCCCAAATAGCCAAAGCAGTCTTGAGAAAGAAGAATGGAGCTGGAGAAACCAACTTTCCTGACCTCAGATTATACTACAAAGCTACAGTCATCAATACAGTATGGTACTGGCACAAAAACAGAAATATAGAACAATATGGAACAAGATAGAAAGCCCAGAAATAGACTCATGCACCTATTGGTATGTTATTTTTGACAAAGGAGGCAAGAATATACAATAGGGCAAAGACAGCCTCTTCAATAAATGGTGCTGGAAAAACTGGACAGCTACATGTAAAAGAATGAAATTAGAACACTTCTTAACACCATACACAAAGATAAACTAAAAATGGATTAAAGACCTAAATATAAGACCAGAAACTATAAAACTCTTAGAGGAAAACATAGGCAGAACACTCTATGACATATATCAAAGCAAGATCCTTTATGACCACCTCCTAGAGTAATAGACATAAAAACAAATGTAAACATGTGGGATCTGATTAAACTTAAAAGCTTTTGCATAGCAAAGGAAACTATAAACAAGGTGAAAGGACAACACTCAGAATGGGAGAAAATAATAGCAAATGAAACAACTGACAAAGGATAAATTTCCAAAATACACAAGCTGCTCAAACAACTCAGTGCTAGTAAAACAAACAACCCAATCAAAAAATGGTAAAAAGGCCTAAACAGAGATTTCTCCAAAGAAGACTTACAGATGGCTAACAAACACATGAAAAGATGCTCAAATCACTCATTATTAGAGAAATGCAAATCAAAACCACAATGAGGTATCACCTCACATTAGTCAGTATGGCTATCATCAGAGAGACTACAAAAAATAAATGTTAGAGAGGGTTTGAAGAAAATGGAATGCTCTTGCACTGTTGATGGGAATGTAAATTGATACAGCCACTATGGAAGATGGTATGAAGATTCCTTAAAAAACTAGGAATAAAACAACCATAAGACCTAGCAATCAACTCCTAAGCATATACACTGAAGAAATCAAAATTGAAAAAGACACATGTATCCCATTGTTCATTTAGCACTATTTACAATAGCTAGAACATGGAAGCAATCTAGATGTCCATCGACAGATGAATGGATAAAGAAGTTGTGGTATATATACACAGTGGAATATTACTCAGCCATAAAAAGGAATGCATTTGAGTCAGTTCTGATGAGGTGGATGATTCTAGAACCTATTACATAGAGGGAAATGATTCAGAAAGAGAAAGATAAATATCGTATTCTAATGCACATATATGGAATCTAGGAAAATGGTACTGAAGAATTTATTTACAGGGCAGCAGTGGAGAAACAGACATAGAGAATAGACTTATGGACATGGGGAGAGGGGAGCAGAGGGTGAGACATATAAAGAGAGTAACATGGAAATTTATACTACCATATGTAAAGTAGATAGCTGATGGGAATTTGCTGTATGGCTCAGGAAACTCAAACAGGGCTCTATATCAACTTAAAGGGGTGAGATGGGGAGGGAGATGGGAGGGAGGCTCAAAAGGGGAGGGTTATATATTTATATGAATACCTATGGCTGATTCATGTTGCCAGTTGATAGAAAACAACAAAATTCTGTAAAGAAATTATCCTTCAGTTAAAAAGAAAGAGAGAGAGAGAGTCCCTTGGACTGCAAGGTGATCAAATCAGTCCTAAAGGAAATGAGTCCTGAATATGCATTGAAATGACTGATGCTGAACCTGAAGCTCCAATACTTTGGCCACCTGGTGGGAAGAGCAGACTCATTAGAAAAGACCCTGATGTTGGGAATGATTGAATGCAGGAGAAGGAGTGGAAGAGGAGTTTGTATTAAGAGAATGAACTGGTTGGATGGCATCACTGATTTGATGGACATGAGTTTGAGCAAACTCTGGGAGTTGATGAAGGACAGGGAAACCTGGGGTGCTGCAGTCCATTGGGTTGCAAAGACTCGGACATGACTGAGTAACTGAACTAAACTGTGCCAGGAGCCAGTGTGAGGAATCCCACCCGTGACAAGGTCACATGGCAGAGATTTGATGGGCAAGGACGAGTCAGATCTCAGGTTTTCCCTCTGGTGTTTCCTGAGCATGAACCCCCAAAATAAGAATCTGCCTGCTTTTCCACTCTTCTGACTTTCTCTGGCAAAAGTTAACTCAGGGCTTTAGTCTTCTGCATTTGAAAGGAGTGTTTCAGCTCAACCCCCTCTGATAACGCTCTAACTTAAATGCTTCAACTTGCCTAACAGGTTCCCTGGACCTTACAGCCCCCAACTGCGAGGGGCACAAAGCCTGAGTATCTTAAAGTTACAGAGCCTTTTCAAAAACATATTGATGACAGGATTTCACTGTTGACTCAATGATTGCTGCCAGACCTCCTTATTCTTTATCTTCTAGGCACTTGGGAAGATGTTAATCAATGTAAACAGGATATGGAAAAAGATATAGTGTAGTTTTAATGTTAGCAACATTAGACTTTTGAGTTAATCACACAAATAATTCTTCTGGTTAACAAACCCTTATCAGAAAAGAGCCGTAAAATGTTAATTGGCCTTTTGGCTGGAAGATGATGTAAATCACCTAAGGCGTGTATACAACTAGGTATGCAGAGAGAAAAGCCTGATTTTGATAAGAGTCTGGGCTGCTGATGCTGCATAACTGTATATATTATCCATTGATCTCTATGTAAAAAAAGGGTATAAAAGACCTTGAAGAACAATGGGGGCCGGAGCCAGTGGCTGGACTGGTTTCCCTCATGTCTTCTCTCCAATTTCTGGCTGAATTCCCATCTGGGGCATGGAGGCTCGCCATGTCTACTTACTTGTCCCAGCTCTTAAGTTCCACGTGAAAGGGAGCCCAGAGTGGGGCACCTGTAGAGATTCAAGCAGGCACTGGTGGCCCCACGTAGATGGTGCAAGCTCCTTGTCTGGAACTTTATTGGCTTTCCACGTAAACCAAGTTATTCAGCCTTCTTTTCTCCATCTAAATTTTCCTACTATACTATTATTTCCTAAACTAATCTTATATTTCTAAATAAATAAGTGTTTTTCTCGCCATGCTGTCCTCTGCTTCGAATTCCCTGGATCCACTGGGGCTGGACCCTGGCAGAATTGATGGAGAGAATAGGGTGACAGGAAAGCAGATGAGTCCACTGTAAACCTAGAGGAGAGGACTGATAGATGTCAGGGTCAGGGTGGTGGCAAGACAGGTTTTGTATGATTCAGTTCATTTCAGTCACTCATTTGGGATATATTTTGAATGTAGAGCTAGCAGGATTTATTGACTATCTGGATATTGGCTGTAAAAGAGTGAGTAATTAATGGGGTCACAAAACAGTAAGGCATGACTGAGTGACTTTCACTTTCAGATTACATTTTTAAGCAATGAGAGTAAATGAGAAAACCAAGGGAATGTGGGAACATTTCAGTGATTCATGATAAATATTACAGTTTTTACAGTAAATTGTCAGTTCAGACAGTTCATCGCTTAGTCGTGTCCAACTCTTTGTGACCCCATGAATCACAGCATGCCAGGCCTCCCTGTCCATCATCAACTCCAAGAGTTCACCCAAAGTCATGTCCATTGAGTCAGTGATGCCATCCAGCCATCTCATCCTCTGTTGTCCCCTTCTCCTCCTGCCCCCAATCCCTCCCAGCATCAGGGTCTTTTCCAATGAGTCAACTCTTCACATGAGGTGGCCAAAGCATTGGAGTTTCAGCTTTAGCACCAGTACTTCCAAAGAACATCCAGGACTGATCTTTAGGATGGACAGATTGGATCTCCTTGCAGTCCAAGGGACTCTCAAGAGTCTTCTCCAACACCACAGTTCAAAAGCATCAGTTCTTCAACGCTCAGCCTTCTTCACAGTCCAACTCTCACATCCATACATGACTACTGGAAAAACCATAGCTTGACTTGATGGACCTTTTTTGGCAAAGTAATGTCTCTGCTTTTGAATATGATGTCTAGGTTGCTCATAACTTTTCTCCGAAGGGGTAAGCGTCTATTAATTTCATGGCTGAAATCACCATCTGCAGTGATTTTGGAGCCCCCAAAATAAAGTCTGACACTGTTTCCACTATTTCCCCATCTATTTCCCATGAAGTGATGGGACCAGATGCCATGATCTTCGTTTTCTGAATGTTGAGCTTTAAGTCAACTTTTTCACTCTCCCCTTTCACTTTTATCAAGAGGCTTTTGAGTTCCTCTTCACTTTCTGCAAAAAGGGTGATGTCATTGGCATATCTGAGGTTATTGATATTTCTCCCTGCAAGCTTGATTCCAGCTTGTGTTTCTTCCAGCCCAGCGTTTCTCATGATGTACTCTGCATACAAGTTAAATAAGCAGGGTGACAACATATAGCCTTGATGTACTCCTTTTCCTATTTGGAACCAGTCTGTTGTTCCATGTCCAGTTCTACCTGTTGCTTCCTGACCTCCATACAGATTTCTCAAGAGGCAGGTCGGATGGTCTGGTATTCCTGTCTCTTTCAGAATTTTCCAGTTTATTGTGATCCACACAGTCAAAGGCTTTGGCATAGTCAATAAAGCAGAAATAAATGTTTTTCTGGAACTCTCTTGCTTTTTCCATGATCCAGCGGATGTTGGCAATTTGATCTCTGGTTCCTCTGACTTTTCTAAGACCAGTTTGAACATCAGGAAGTTCATGGTTCACGTATTGCTGAAGCCTGGCTTGGAGAATTTTGAGCATTACTTTACTAGCATGTGAGATGAGTGCCAATGTGCAATAGTTTTGAGTATTCCTTGGCATTGCCTTTCTTTGGAATTGAAATGAAAACTGACCTTTTCCAGTCCTGTGGCCACTGCTGAGTTTTCCAAATTGGCTGGCATATTTAGTGCAGTACTTTCACAGCATCATCTTTCAGGACTTGAAACAGCTCAACTGGAATTCCATCACCTCCACTAGGTTTGTTCATAGTGATGCTTTCTAAGGCCCACTTGACTTCACATTCCAGGATGTCTGGTTCTAGGTGAGTGATCACATCATCATGATTATCTGGGTTGTGAAGCTCTTTTTTGTACAGTTCTTCTGTGTATTCTTGCCACCTCTTCTTAATATCTTCTGCTTGTGTTAGGTCCAGACCACTTCTGTCCTTTATTGAGCCCTACTTTCACAGCATCATCTTTCAGGACTTGAAACAGCTCAACTGGAATTCCATCACCTCCACTAGGTTTGTTCATAGTGATGCTTTCTAAGGCCCACTTGACTTCACATTCCAGGATGTCTGGTTCTAGGTGAGTGATCACATCATCATGATTATCTGGGTTGTGAAGCTCTTTTTTGTACAGTTCTTCTGTGTATTCTTGCCACCTCTTCTTAATATCTTCTGCTTGTGTTAGGTCCAGACCACTTCTGTCCTTTATTGAGCCCATCTTTGCATGAAATGTTCCCTTGGTATCTCTAATTTTCATGAAGAGATCTCTAGCCTCTAGATCACATCAGCAAGAGAGAATGCTGGAACATCTCCTAAAACCATTAAATGCTTCTGCCTAGTAGGGGACACACTCATTTTCATTGGCCAAAGAATTTCACCATGGCAAACTGCAAATGAAACAGTCATGCCAAGCCCTCTTTGTGCCTGGTAGGCAGCGAACTGGGAATACTTGGAAGCATCAATCAGTATCTAAGTCAATCTTTGCTTAAAATGGATGTCTTGGTGGAATATAGACAGAATTGCAGTGCATTTTTTTTCTTTCAATCTAAAAATTATGATTCACTGTCTTCTATTCACTAGACCATTCAGGTATGACCTAAATCAAATCCCTTATGATTATACAGTGGAAGTGAGAAAGAGATTTAAGGGGCTAGATCTGATAGATAGAGTGCCTGATGAACTATGGAATGAGGTTCGTGACATTGTACAGGAGACAGAGATCAAGACCATCCCCATGGCAAAGAAATGCAAAAAAGCAAAATGGCTGTCTGGGGAGGCCTTACAAATAGCTGTGAAAAGAAGAGAGGCAAAAAGCAAAGGAGAAAAGGAAAGATATAAGCATCTGAATACAGAGTTCCAAAGAATTGCGAGAGAAGATAAGAAAGCCTTCTTCAGCGATCAATGCAAAGAAATAGAGGAAAAGAACAGAATGGGAAAGACTAGAGATCTTTTCAAGAAAATTAGAGATACCAAGGGAACATTTCATGCAAAGATGGGCTCGATAAAGGACAGAAATGGTCTGGACCTAACAGAAGCAGAAGATATTAAGAAGAGGTGGCAAGAATACACAGAAGAACTGTACAAAAAAGATCTTCANGGTGACTCATTGGAAAAGCCCCTGATGCTGGGAGGGATTGGGGGCAGGAGGAGAAGGGGACGACCGAGGATGAGATGGCTGGATGGCATCACGGACTCAATGGACGTGAGTCTGAGTGAACTCCGGGAGTTGGTGATGGACAGGGAGGCCTGGCGTGCTGCGATTCATGGGGTGACAAAGAGTCGGACACGACTGAGCGAGTGAACTGACTGACTGACTGACTGTCTTCTATTACCAGTGTTGTATCTAAAAATTCAGATATTTATTTTTGGTTTTCTACCTACCACTTATTTATCTATTTACCAATATATTTGTATATCTGTGCTAGTTGAGGTCTACTAAAATGACACAATGAGAGGATTAGATAGGTAAGAGATTTATTAAAACAGGAAGTGAAGAGCAGGAGAAACTTTGTCCACAGTGAAGGTATAAGACCTATGAAAGCAGAGTGGTAAAGAAAGATGTTAAGGCAGGAGCTATCTCTGAGAGCAGTTTCTCCTTTGCTACAAATAGCTGTGAAAAGAAGAGAAGTGAAAAGTAAAGGAGAAAAGGAAAGATATAAGCATCTGAATGCAGAGTTCCAAAAAATAGCAAGGAGAAATAAGAAAGCCTTCCTCAGCAATCAATGCAAAGAAATAGAGGAAAATAACAGAATGAGAAAGACTAGAGATTTCTTCAAGAAAATTAGAGATACCAAGGAAACATTTCATGCAAACATGGGCTCGATAAAGGACAATAAATTATGTTTATATACTATTTGTTCAGTTTTAAAGACTAGTAAATTGCTAGAAGAAAATATTTTCAAAAGTTTATATCATCTATAGAGTAAAACATTCTAGGCTTGATACCAAAGATAGAGTTATAAAGGAAGTCACTAACAGATATGATTATGCAATGTTTTATTTCCTATAAGTCACAAATGACATATATAAAAATAAACTGATATTATGCAAAATTAGTGTCAATGTATATGATATACAAATGTCTAATCTTTATATGTAAATATTTTTGAAAATTAGTAATACTTCAAGATGAAAAGTAAGTAAAGATTTAA
This sequence comes from Aepyceros melampus, assembly GCA_006408695.1. Classification (NCBI taxonomy): domain Eukaryota; kingdom Metazoa; phylum Chordata; class Mammalia; order Artiodactyla; family Bovidae; genus Aepyceros; species Aepyceros melampus. The sequence continues at coordinate 135,976 of SJXQ01013202.1, forward strand.
ACTCAAAATTTACAGATAAAAAAAAATACAAACTAAGATAATAACAGTTTCACCTAATTTGGTAAAAACTATCTTTATTTGATAAGACTAGTTTGGGGAGTGGCTCTCGGAATAGTACGTTCTTTATACTTTTACTGTAAGTTTGTATTAAATTTCCTGAGTGGCGAAGTCTGAACCTTAAATTGCACATCATCTTGACCAGAAAGACTACCTCTCATAGTTTATCTTAACAGAAATGCTTTTGTTTATGGATCATGTTTCATTTAAAAGGTGGTGAATTATAATATTTAGTTTGGTAAAATAGTAGTTATTAACTCAAGGGAAAGAAACCTAAATAACTATTAATAATATTAGTTGAATAAATAAATTTTGCTATATTTGTGTGTCATGCCAATATAGGCATGAAAATCATATTCTAGGATGATAGTTATTTACAAAAATATTTGTAGGTGAATATTTTGTTAAATGAACAAAGTTGATAACAAAACAAAGGGTAACAACTTCCCATATTAAAATAATTATAATCCTATAATCTGCAGAGAAAAATCTGAAAGAACATATTTGAAAATATCCAATTCAGTTTTGTTTGGGTAGTAAAATCATAAGTGATTTTTCATTTTCTTTTTAATTATATTTTCTCAGTCTTTGACAACAATAACAACAAAAAAAAGAGAGAGAGAGAGAAAAAGGTTTTCTAAGTTTATGTGGTTAAAAAAATGAAATCAAAATAAAAAAGAGTAAAAGAAGAAAATCCAACAGTCCTGGTTGCAATCCAGTATTATATAATCCTGGAGCTCTTCAAAACCACTCAGTTGTATGCTGACAGCTTGAGCAACGTCTGGGATGAAAGTTACAGAACATCTTTGTCCCAGCAAATTGGATGGCTGGGCGTACAAATAACTTGGCCTTTATTTTATTTATTTGCACTCTGACAAGGCAGTTTTCCCTGGTATTATCATTTTTCTTTTCTGTTATAAATTCAAGGCATTCTACTATATACTTAATATACTTTATAGCATCCAGGCAAATAGCTTCCTCCAAGTTGAGTGTCAATATTCCACTTGACCAATGAGGAAACTGAGGCACAAAGAATCAGAGTAACTTGCACAATTAATCGACAAGTAAGAAGTAGAGTTAAATTTCAAAAGCTTGTCCTCTATCTCCAGAATTTTTCTTTTTCCTCTACAATTTTTCCTAAAGAGTGAGTGGGGAAAATATGATTTCAGTGACAGGACATCCATTAAGTGACAATAAATCTTAGTGTGAAACAACTTGTCCCTTTTTCATTAAGTTGTAAAGCCAACTACACAGAGAAAAACTGCTTAGTTTTGTAAGAGTCTGTCTATACACACTTTTCAGCATTTATCAATTCTACTGTTTTTAATAATAAAAGGGCAGATCTAATGTTGAGCGCCTCCTTAAAATTTAATAATATTGCTTGATCTCATTGTATTTAGTTTTACTTTCAATTTAGAACAAGAGACATTGTTTTCTTTTCCCATATATAGCTATAATATAAATTTTGTCTTTAAATAATTTAAATTTTTCATAAACATATTTAAATAAAATATTCTATCATTAACAGTATAAGTAAGCCACCAACTATTTTAAAAATTGCCAAGGGTAAATGCAAAGGCTTCTGAAATATTATGTGCTTCCTTTTCTCACCATTTTAGGAATTTGAAGTAGGACATAGTTAACATTTATTAATCCTTATTGTGTCCTAGTAGTTTCTATCTATGATCCCACTTAATTCTCACAGTTGCTTTGTGAGTTTGGTATTGATACACCCAGTTTACAAATTTGGAAATGGAGGTCCTGCATGGATACGCAACCTAAGGGCATCCAACTAGTAAATGGTGAACTTGAGATTTGAACTCAAAGTCCTTGGTCTCGAAGGACTTAGTTTTAGGCTATGCCATTCACAGAGAGATAGCTAATTTGTGTGCTTTTTGCAATTCTTTTCAAATGTGAGGTCATGCACATATAGTAAATCCAGGAGAAGTTCAGTTACTGGGACTGTTGTGGGCCAGGGTTGACACTGACGGCTTTGCAAAGTGGATGTGGCTGATTTAGTCTTCTCTGAAGAACAGGTGGAAGGAGATTCCAGTGCATTCTCAAGCAAACAATTGAGTACATTCCATACCACTCAGGCTGGCTTCTGAAACACAGCATCTTACTGCCCTCCTGCTTTATCTCTGCAAATGCTCTGGGAAGGGCAACATTCTAAGTTTCTATCAACACTTAACACCCTACTCTGAATTAATTTTTGATGATGTTAATTAACATTGATGAAAGCAAGTTGAAACAATGGAATGTGATCCAAGATGTCATCAAAACACAAACACTACCAAACAGGCAGTGTGAAAGCAGTGAAGCTGAGACTCAAGTATGTGTTCATTTTGATAATCACCAAGTCACTACCCACTTGGCTGTGTAAAGGGCTTTTTACCACAGTTGCTCAAATATCAGGTGCATTCTTTACAAAAGCTCAGGACAATTGTCTGGCTCATATAAATTTTCTAATACATTTCTTACTGTTGTGTTAGTCATTCCATTGTGTCTGACTCTTTGTGACCCCATGAACTGTAGCCCTCCACTCTTCTCTGTCCTTGGGATTCTCTAGGCAAGAATACTGGCATAGGTTTTCATTCCCTTCTCCAGGGGATGTTCCTAACCCAGGGATCATACTTGGGTCTCCTACATTGCAGCAGATTCTTTACCATCTGAACTACTGGGATAATATTTTTTTTTAAATGAATCTGGAGATTTTCAAGACCTTATGAAACACATGGTTAAAATTTCTGACCAAGCTTTCTAGCCTGTGTGTCAATAAAATTCCAGTCAGGGAAACAAGCCTCATGGGCCTCTGCTGGCCAAGGCTCTGTGTTTATTGTTGGGAAGATCACTTTCAGCCCAAGGAGGTCACAGGGTTGACTTGACATGCTTCCTATCCTTTCTGCTCTTTAGCTGGTCATTGAAGACATTTAAACCTGACACCTCTGATCCTTTCATCCTGAAAACCAGATGTACTCAGCTGGAGAGAGGAAAGGGTGGAACAGAATCCAAACCCTCCATAGAGAAGAGGGCCATACAGACAAGCAGCCCAAAGGTTTGTCTTTTCTGCCCGCTCCCTGACCTCTGCCTCCTTCCTATCCAAAATTGGCTTCAGCCTTCCACCTAAAAAGAAGGCCAGTTCAGTTCAGTTCAGTTGCTCAGTCGTGTCCGACTCTTTGCGACCCCATGAATTGCAGCATGCCAGGCCTCCCTGTCCATCAGATTTTATCAAATCCCCAGTTCTGAGCAGCCCACGAGGCCCTGAGGTGTTTGTGTAATATGCTACCACATCTATACCACCCTGGCCCCTGAACTCATCCAAACTTCCTCCATGACTGCCCTAGATTATGAAATAATTTCTTTTCTCTTCCCCTCAAAGACAATTCTCTGCATTCTAATAATGTTTATCAAGCAGGTAACCATCATGAAGATAGTGGCTACCATTGCTTGAGGAGGTTGCTGTCAATGTGATTAATGTAAGCATTTTACACACCTGGTTTCTTCTATCCTCCCTTCCTCACTTCCACAGCATGGTCTTCACTGAAGATATGAGCTGCCTCCAGTTCCTCTGGGTACCTTGCATGGTCTACCTTGTGATCTACTGCAAATCACAGTTACCACTTGGAACTCTGTTTCCTCAACTGTGTGGTGTAGATTCTATAATATCTCATGTCTATTAAGTCCTGTGGGTTTAAACATGCTGAACGAGTTTCCTCCTTCTCTAACTTTGAGTGCTCCTGAGATGAGAGAGGCGGGACAGTGAGTGAGATGTTTCCCCTGTTAACTACTTAGCTGGCTCCTGGCACAATTCCTTTTACAAACTTTCTCAGGTGTTTACTATTCCCTCTGAAGTCACAGACCTTGACTGTGTCAGATCGAAAAGGGTGGTATACCATTGGGATCAATATGGTCTTATATTTGCTCCAGTGACCTCATGTCACTGAGTTGTGTGTCCCCATGTCCTTCAAGGTTAATAGTGATATGCCTTATACTTTTTCCATATCTACTCACAGCATCTATCAATATAATATGTCAGGGGAAGATGAATGGGAAGTAATATTTATAACATCATAGTTCAGAGAATTAACTCTGAAGACTGTCATCTTAAATGCTGAGTGGCGTGAACCTTGGGCAAGTTGCTTAATCTCTCTGACCTCAATTCTACTTCATAAGTTATTGTGAGGGTTCCCTGGTGGCTCAGATGGTAAGAAATCTGCCTGCAATGCAGGAGACCAGGGTTTGAACCCTGGGTCAGGAAGATACCCTGGAAAGGGAAGAGCTACCTACTCCAGTATTTTTGCCTAGAGAATGCCATGGACAAAGGGCCCTGGCAGGCTGGGATAGTAAAGAGTCATACATGACTGAGCAACTAACACTTTTAGACTTTAGATTATGAGAATTAAGTTAGCTAATATAAGTGCTTAAAATAGTGCCTGGAATATAGTTAAGGGTTATTGAAGTATTAGGAAAGATATACCCATCTGAATGCAGAGTTCCAAATAACAGCAAGGAGAGATAAGAAAGCCTTCCTTAAGTATTCATTACAAAGTAATAGAGGAAAACAATAGAATGGAAAAGACTAGATGAGATATCAAGGGAATATTTTGTGCAAATATGGGCAAAATAAAAGATAGAAACACTATGGACCTAAAAGAAGCAGAAGATATTAAGAAGAGGAGGCAAGAATACACAGAAGAAATACCTTAAAAATCTTAATGATCCAAATAACCATGATGGTGTGATTACTCACCTAGAGTCAGACGTCCTGGAGAGTGAAGACAAGTGGGACTTAGGAAGCACCACTACAAACAAAGCTAGTGGAGGTGATGGAATTCAAGCTGACCTATTTCAAGTCCTAAAAGATGATACAGCGAAAGTGCTGCACTCAATATGCCAGCAAATTTGGAAAACTCAGCAGTGGCCACAGGACTGGAGTCAGTTTTCACTCCATTCCCAAAGAAAGGCAATGCCAAACACTATTTGAACTGCCGCACAATTGCATTCATTTCACATGCTAACAAAGTAGTGCTCAAAATTCTCCAAGCTAGTCTTCAACAGTCTATGAACTGAGAACTTCCAGATGTTCAAGCTGGATTTAGAAAAGGCAGAGGAACCAGAGATCAAATTGCCAATATCCACTGGTCATAGAGAAAGGAAGAGAGTTCCAGAGAAACATCGGCTTCATTGACTACACAAAAGCCTTTGACTGTGGATCACAAGAAACTGGATAATTCTTCAAAAGATGGAAATGCAAGATCACCTTACCTGCTTCCTGATAAACCTGCATGCAGGTCAAGAAGCAACAGTTAGAACTGGATGTGGAACAATGGACTGATTCCAAATTGGGAATGGAGTATGTCAAGGCTGCGATTGTCACAAGGCTGTATATTATATACAGAGTATATCATGTGAAATGCTGGGCTGGATGAAACACAAGCTGGAATCAAGACTGCCAGGGGAAATATCAGTAACCTAAGATATGCAGATGACACCACCCTAATGAATGAAAGTGGAGAGGAACTAAAGAGCCTCTTGATGAAAGTGAAAGAAGAGAATGAAAAAGCTGGATTAAAACTCAGCATTCAAAAAACTTCAATGGACTGATTCCAAATTGGGAATGGAGTATGTCAAGGCTGCGATTGTCACAAGGCTGTATATTATATACAGAGTATATCATGTGAAATGCTGGGCTGGATGAAACACAAGCTGGAATCAAGACTGCCAGGGGAAATATCAGTAACCTAAGATATGCAGATGACACCACCCTAATGAATGAAAGTGGAGAGGAACTAAAGAGCCTCTTGATGAAAGTGAAAGAAGAGAATGAAAAAGCTGGATTAAAACTCAGCATTCAAAAAACTAAGATCATGGCATCTGGTCCCATCACTTCATGGCAAATAGATGGAGAAACAATAGAAACAATGACAGCCTTTATTTTCTTGGGTTCCAAAAATCGCTGCAGATGATGACTGCAGCCATGAAATTAAATAATGCTTGCTCCTTGAAAGAAAAGGTATGGCAAACATAGACAGTATATTAAAGAGAAAAGATATTACTTTGCTAACAAAGGTTCATCTTGTCAGAGCTATGGTTTTTCCAGTAGTCACATGTGGATGTGAGAGTTGGACTATAAAGAAGGCTGAGAGTCAAAGAACTGATGCTTTTGAATGGTGGTGTTAGAGAAGACTCTTGAGAGTCCCTTGGACTGCAAGAATATCAAACCAGTCAATCCTAAAGG
>SJXQ01013203.1:0-54768 GCA_006408695.1 Aepyceros melampus
CTGTCAATTAATGTTCCCTGGAGTCAGGAGTTCTCTGGTGTTCTCAGGGTTTGGACTTAAGCCTCCTGCTTCTGGTTTTTCAGTCTTATTTTTACAGTAGTCTCAAGACTTCTCCTTCTATACAGCACCATTGATAAAACATCTAGGTTGAAGATGAAAAGTTTCTCCACAGTGAGGGACACTGAGAGAGGTTCACAGAGTCACATGGAGAAGAGAAGAGGGAGGAGGGAGTTAGAGGTGACCCGAATGAGATGAGATGGAATCAAAAGAGGAGAGAGCAAGCTAGCCAGTAATCACTTCCTTATCTGCACTCCACAACTGAACCACTCAGAGATGTTCATGGAGTTATACAGAGAAGAGAAGAGGGAGGAAGGAGACAGTGGTGGCCAGGAAGATAAAAAAGGGGAATGAAAAGGAGAGAGACAGAGCCAGCCAGTAGTCAGTTCCCTAAGTGTTATCCACCATCTGGAACACACAGAAATTCAGAGTTGGGTAGAGAAGAAAGGGGGTAGCGAGGAGACATAGGCGACCTGGTGGAGAAAAGTGAAGTGAAGTGAAGTTGCTCAGTCATGTCCGACTCTGTGCGACCCCCCCATGGACTGTAGCCTACCAGACTTCTCAGTCCATGGGATTTTCCAAGCAAGAGTACTAGAGTGGGTTGCCATTCCCTTCTCCAGGGGATCTTCCCAACCCAGGGATTGAACCCACATCTTCTGCATTGTAGGCACATGCTTTACCCTCTGAGCCACCAGGGAAGCCCTAAGGAGAGTCCAAAGGCAGAGAGAGCAGTCAAGCCAGTAATCTCGCTCCCAAGTAAACATGGGTACTGAAGATTGGGTTCTTAAAGGTATAAAATTGATAACAAATACCGAAGAGCAAAGATTAAAAATCTAGGGTAGAGTTTGGAATTTCAAAAATACAATATTAAAGAAAAGAAGAAAAAAAAGAGAAAAAAAGTCACAAAAATTAAAAATATATATATATATGAAGTTTGATTTTAAAAACTAGGGTCTTTTTTTTTGAAAGTAATAGTAGGTTATAAAAGTGAAAATTAAAGGAGTAATAGAGGACTTAAATTTTTTTTAGTTAAAAAAAGACTGTAAAAATAGTAAAAATATTTCTAGAACTTTCTCTGGTGTTGTTGTGGGTACTGTGGGGTCAGTTTATTTTCAGATAATTCCTTGGTCCGGCGTATATTTCTCAAGTTCTATAGACCCCTTCCTATGTAGTCGGTACTAACGACAGGGTTTTAATCTATTGCACCTGTCGCTTCCAAGGCCATTCCCTCTGTTTTAGCTCCTTCTGTTTGCTGGTCTCTTCAGTGTCTGATTTCTGCCCTGACACAAAGGGGATGGTGGTAGACACTTTTTTTAGGCTCACTTGTTCAGTTGCGCTGTGGGGAGGGAGGGACGCTGCAAACAAATAACACTGGCGTGTGTTCGCAGTGCCTCAGCCACAATGGGCCTGCCTCCACTCATAGCGCGTGTACCTTCCCTGCCCACACTGCTCAGGCTCTAGGTTGCTCCACTGGGAATCATCCGAGGCCGGCCCTGGGCTGCATGCACCTCCCAGGTCTAAGCCGCTCAGGTTCAGGCACTTGGGTAGTCCTCAGAGGCCCAGACTCGGTTGGGCCTGTGTTTTGTGCCTTTCCCAGGTCCAAGCAGCTCACGTGATGAGGTGTTTGGCGAACGCGGTCGCTGCGACTTATCACCTCCCCTGTCCCTTCCACTCAGTTTTCTGGGTGTACAACCAGCCCACCTTCTCAGGCAGATGTTGGCCATCCAGAACCCCAAGAAGTCTTAGTTAGCAAAGAAGCCTGCTTACAGTTTTGTAGATAATGTCTCTTTGGGGCTGCGATTGCCCCCTTCCGGCTCTGGCTGCCTGTCATCAGAGGGGGATGGTCTGCAGCCGGCTATCTCTGTTCAGTCCTTTGTTCTGAGCATAGGCCTGGCGGTCTCTTAGGTTAGGACTGGCTTTTTGCGTGGTAGTTATCCCACAGTCTGGTTTACTAACCCAAGTTAGTTTGCTCAGATTGCCCTTGGGGATTCAGGCCAGATCCTTACTCTAAGCAGCAGCCTGTGCCTCCCTGCCCAGCCTCCGCTTGCTAGTGGTGGGTGCAGGCGTCTGCGCTGCTTCTCTGCTGGGGGAGTTACCGTAGGGCTTATAATCTGTGGGTTTTAATTATTTATTTATTTTTCCTCCCTGTTATGTTGCCCTCTGTGCTTCCAAGACTCACCACAGACTCGGCAGTGAGAGTATTTTCCTGGTGTTTGGAAACTTCTCTCTTTTCAAGACTCCCTTCCCGGGACAGAGCTCCGTCCCTACCTCTTTTGTCTCTTTTTTTGTCTTTTATATTTTTTTCCTACCTCCTTTTGAAGACAATGGGCTGCTTTTCTGGGTGCCTGATGTCCTCTGCCGGCATTCAGAAGTTGTTTTGTGGAATTTACTCAGCATTTAAATGTTCTTGTGATGAATTTGTGGGGAAGAAAGTGGTCTCCCCGTCCTATTCCTCCGCCATCTTAGGACTGCCTCTGTGAGAGTTCTTTTAAAACATCACATAGTATGATTATGTTAGGATTTTTGTTTAAGCAAAGGGAACTCATAATCTAACAAATTAATGATTGGCTTACAGAAGCCACAAACTCATCCTTTTTTTAATTTTGATTTTTTTTTGGTCATACCTAATGGCATTACATATGGGATCTGAGTTCCCCAACTGGGGATCAAACCTGTGCAGTGGAAGTGCAGAGTCTTGACCACTGGACTGCCAGGGAAGCCTCACATACTCATCCTTATATGCAGGTTCTCAAATCCTGTGTGGTCCTTAAGGATGTCTCACCTGCACCCAATGTGGTCATCCCGCACCCCCACAACACACAAAGGTGACAGAGCAGAGTAGGAGTGCGCTGTTGTGAAGATTAGACTCAGGGTCATGACTGAAGCGACTTAGCATGCATGCACGCTTTGGAGAAGGAAATGGCAACCCACTCCAGTATTCTTGCCTGGAGAATCCCAGGGATGGGGGAGCCTGGTGGGCTGCTATCTATGGGGTCACACAGAGTTGGAACGACTGAAGCAACTTAAGAGCAGCAGCAGGAGGCTCAAGGGCTGGACTTCACTCTGTGTGACCTTGGTGAATCCTTAACTTCTCTCCACACCTGTTGATTGCTGTGGGTCTCAGTTTCTTCCTTGTTAAGATGATGTGGTGGTAGGATTTGAGATAGATGATTTTTCAGGTCTTTCCCATGCTATATGCTATTAATAATATGTCTAAAATCAAAACCACCCCAGCATTCAGTAAATGTGTCAAATCTTACATGATTTCACATTGTACAGATATTCAGGCATCATAGCATTCATGTATCACACCATATAAATACCCTATCAGGACTGGAAAACAAATTTATGGTTACCAAAGGAGGTAGTAGGGAATGGAGGGAGTTTGGGATTAACCATAGGAGGAGTTTTGAATTAACAGATATACACCATTATATATAAAACAGAATAAGTTTATTCTGGGCTTCCCTATTGTAAACAACAAGGACATACTGTATAGCACACTCAATATTTTTTAATAACCTATAATGGAAGAGAATCTGAAAAATGTATATATATGTGTGTGTATATATGTATAATATATGTATAACATATATATAATGTGTATATATATAATATATATAATGTATATATATAAAAAACTGAATCACTTTGTGCTCTTGAAACTAACACAACACTGTAAATTAACTATAGTTCAATTTTTAAAATGACAAACAAGAAATGCCCCATCAGGAGTATATCTTTTTACTTAGAAGTGAAAGAAAAAGTGAAAGTTGCTCAGTTGTGTCAGACTCTTTGTGACCCCATGGACTGTAGCCTACCAGACTCCTCTGTCCTTGGGATTCTCTGGGCAAGAATACTAGAGTGACTTGCCATTTCCTTCTCTGATTCTAAATGAATATCCACAAAATAGAATCTCTTTTAAGGGCTGGATGATTAACCTAAAGTGAAAGTTGATCAGTCATGTCCAACTCTTTGTGACCCCATGGACTATACAGTCCATGGAATTCTCCAGGCCAGAATATTGGAGTGGTTGCCTTTCCCTTCTCCAGGGGATCTTCCCAACCCAAGGATCAAACCGAGGTCTCCCGCATTGCAGGCAGATTTGTGATAGCAAAATGGAAAGAAGTTGAAAATATGTATTAGTCAGGATTTCTTCATCAAAATTCACTGTCCTCTTATTAGCAAATTAAGCATTTAATAAATGCCCATCAGAACAAAGAGAAAATAAAAACATTCCTAGACAAAAATTAATTGTAGCTAGCAGACCTACCCTTAAAGACTGAACACAGAAAGTTCCCAAATTTTTTCTTTCATCATCTTTGTCTACTTTTTAATCTAAAACAGGCATCAAAAGGAGATTTGTTCCATGGTTTCAACCCCAGAAAAATGTGCAAAACCTCACGCTGATGTCAAATCATCACGAATGCCAAAAATACCAGAGGACCCATCAAGTCAAAAGATTCAGAGAAAGAAAGTGCTCCACGCAGGTATCTGTAAATAAAATGTTTGAATCTCATGACCGGTTTTCCTTCAATGCAAGAAGGTATTAACAGGAATAAAAGAGGAATAAAGCTAAAGCCTCATAACTGTTTAAAAGAAGCCTAAACTTGTGTTTGTTAAACTGAGGTTATTATTGAAGTAATTGTACATTCCCATGCAGTTGTGAGAAATCATACAGAGAGCTCCTGTATACCTGCTCTTCACCCAGCTACCCACAATGGTCACATGTTGGAAAAAAAAGTCCAGTTTTGCAACTAGAATATTGATATTGATACAATCCACAATCTTAGTCAGATTGCCTCAGTTTTATATGTGTTCATTTGTGTGTGTGTGTACTTCTCTGATTTTATCACGTGTGGTTTCATATCCCCCACTCCCTACAGTCAAGATACAAAACATTTCCATCACCACAAATATCCCTGACTTTGCTGTTTTATAACAACACCCATTTCCTTCCAACACCCTTTCCCAACTAGTGGGAACTACTAAGTTCTCCATTTCTAAAATGTTGTCATTTCAAAAGCATTATGTAAATGGAATCATACAACACTAACCTTTGGGTTTTGGCTTGTTTCACTCAACATATTTTCCCCTGGACTCATCCAAATTTTTTACAGGTATCAAAAGGGGGTAGCGAGGAGACACAGGCGACCTGGTGGAGAAAAGTGAAGTGAAGTGAAGTTGCTCAGTCATGTCCGACTCTGTGCGAACCCCATGGACTGTAGCCTACCAGACTTCTCAGTCCATGGGATTTTCCAGGCAAGAGTACTAGAGTGGGTTGCCATTCCCTTCTCCAGGGGATCTTCCCAACCCAGGGATTGAACCCACATCTCCTGCATTGTAGGCACATGCTTTACCCTCTGAGCCACCAGGGAACCCTAAGGAGAGTCCAAAGGCAGAGAGAGCAGTCAAGCCAGTAATCTCGCTCCCAAGTAAACATGGGTACTGAAGATTGGGTTCTTAAAGGTATAAAATTAATAACAAATACCGAAGAGCAAAGATTAAAAATCTAGGGTAGAGTTTGGAATTTCAAAAATACAATATTAAAGAAAAGAAGAAAAAAAAGAGAAAAAAGTCACAAAAATTATAAAAATATATATATATATGAAGTTTGATTTTAAAAACTAGGGTCTTTTTTTTTGAAAAGTAATAGTAGGTTATAAAAGTGAAAATTAAAGGAGTAATGCTGCTAAGTCATTTCAGTCGTGTCCGACTCTGTGTGACCCCACAGACAGCAGCCCACTAGGCTCCTCTGTCCCTAGGATTCTCCAGGCAAGAACACTGGAGTGGGTTGCCGTTTCCTTCTCCAGTGTGTGAAAGTGAAAAGTGAAAGGGAAGTCGCTCAGTCGTGTCCGACTGTTCACGACCCCATGGACTGCAGCCTACCAGGCTCCTCTGTCCACGGGATTTTCCAGGCAAGAATATTGGAGTGGGTTGCCATTGCCTTCTCCATAAAGGAGTAATAGAGGGCTTAAATTTTTTTAGTTAAAAAAAAAGACTGATTGTAAAAATAGTAAAAATATTTCTAGAACTTTCTCTGGTGTTGTTGTGGGTACTGTGGGGTCACTTTATTTTCAGATAATTCCTTGGTCCGGCGTATATTTCTCAAGTTCTATAGGCCCCTTCCTATGTAGTTGGTACTAACGCAAGGTTTTAATCTATTGCACCTGTCACTTCCAAGGCCGTTCCCTCTGTTTTAGCTTCTTCTGTTTGCTGGTCTCTTCAGTGTCTGATTTCTGCCCTGACACAAAGGGGACGGTGGTAGACACTTTTTTTAGGCTCACTTGTTCAGTTGCGCTGTGGGGAGGGAGGGACGCTGCAAACAAATAACACTGGCGTGTGTTCGCAGTGCCTCAGCCACACTGGGCCTGCCTCCACTCACAGCGCGTGTACCTTCCCTGCCCACACTGCTCAGGCTCTAGGTTGCTCCACTGGGAATCATCCGAGGCTGGCCCTGGGCTGCATGCACCTCCCAGGTCTAAGCTGCTCAGGTTCAGGCACTTGGGTAGTCCTCAGAGACCCAGACTCGGTTGGGCCTATGTTTTGTGCCCTTCCCAGGTCCAAGCAGCTCACGTGATGAGGTGTTTGGCGAACGCGATCACTGTGACTTATCGCCTCCCCTGTCCCTTCCACTCAGTTTTCTGGGTGTACAACCAGCCCACCTTCTCAGGCAGATGTTGACCATCCAGAACCCCAAGAAGTCTTAGTTAGCAAAGAAGCCTGCTTACAGTTTTGTAGATAATGTCTCTTTGGGGCTGCGATTGCCCCCTTCCGGCTCTGGCTGCCTGTCATCAGAGGGGGATGGTCTGCAGCCGGCTATCTCTGTTCAGTCCTTTGTTCTGAGCGTAGGCCTGGCGGTCTCTTAGGTTAGGACTGGCTTTTTGCGTGGTAGTTATCCCACAGTCTGGTTTACTAACCCAAGTTAGTTTGCTCAGATTGCCCTTGGGGCATTCAGGCCAGATCATTACTCTAAGCAGCAGCCTGTGCCTCCCTGCCCAGCCTCCGCTTGCTAGTGGTGGGTGCAGGCGTCTGCGCTGCTTCTCTGCTGTGGGAGTTACCGTAGGGCTTGTAATCTGTGGGTTTTAATTATTTATTTATTTTTCCTCCCTGTTATGTTGCCCTCTGTGCTTCCAAGACTCGCCACAGACTCGGCAGTGAGAGTATTTTCCTGGTGTTTGGAAACCTCTCTTTTCAAGACTCCCTTCCCGAGGGGAGTTACCGTAGGGCTTATAATCTGTGGGTTTTAATTATTTATTTATTTTTCCTCCCTGTTATGTTGCCCTCTGTGCTTCCAAGACTCACCACAGACTCGGCAGTGAGAGTATTTTCCTGGTGTTTGGAAACTTCTCTCTTTTCAAGACTCCCTTCCCGGGACAGAGCTCCGTCCCTACCTCTTTTGTCTCTTTTTTTGTCTTTTATATTTTTTTCCTACCTCCTTTTGAAGACAATGGGCTGCTTTTCTGGGTGCCTGATGTCCTCTGCCGGCATTCAGAAGTTGTTTTGTGGAATTTACTCAGCATTTAAATGTTCTTGTGATGAATTTGTGGGGAAGAAAGTGGTCTCCCCGTCCTATTCCTCCGCCATCTTAGGACTGCCTCTGTGAGAGTTCTTTTAAAGCATCACATAGTATGATTATGTTAGGATTTTTGTTTAAGCAAAGGGAACTCATAATCTAACAAATTAATGATTGGCTTACAGAAGCCACAAACTCATCCTTTTTTTAATTTTGATTTTTTTTTTGGTCATACCTAATGGCATTACATATGGGATCTGAGTTCCCCAACTGGGGATCAAACCTGTGCAGTGGAAGTGCAGAGTCTTGACCACTGGACTGCCAGGGAAGCCTCACATACTCATCCTTATATGCAGGTTCTCAAATCCTGTGTGGTCCTTAAGGATGTCTCACCTGCACCCAATGTGGTCATCCCGCACCCCCACAACACACAAAGGTGACAGAGCAGAGTAGGAGTGCGCTGTTGTGAAGATTAGACTCAGGGTCATGACTGAAGCGACTTAGCATGCATGCACGCTTTGGAGAAGGAAATGGCAACCCACTCCAGTATTCTTGCCTGGAGAATCCCAGGGATGGGGGAGCCTGGTGGGCTGCTATCTATGGGGTCACACAGAGTTGGACACGACTGAAGCAACTTAAGAGCAGCAGCAGGAGGCTCAAGGGCTGGACTTCACTCTGTGTGACCTTGGTGAATCCTTAACTTCTCTCCACACCTGTTATTGCTGTGGGTCTCAGTTTCTTCCTTGTTAAGATGATGTGGTGGTAGGATTTGAGATAGATGATTTTTCAGGTCTTTCCCATGCTATATGCTATTAATAATATGTCTAAAATCAAAACCACCCCAGCATTCAGTAAATGTGTCAAATCTTACATGATTTCACATTGTACAGATATTCAGGCATCATAGCATTCATGTATCACACCATATAAATACCCTATCAGGACTGGAAAACAAATTTATGGTTACCAAAGGAGGTAGTAGGGAATGGAGGGAGTTTGGGATTAACCATAGGAGGAGTTTTGAATTAACAGATATACACCATTATATATAAAACAGAATAAGTTTATTCTGGGCTTCCCTATTGTAAACAACAAGGACATACTGTATAGCACACTCAATATTTTTTAATAACCTATAATGGAAGAGAATCTGAAAAATGTATATATATGTGTGTGTATATATGTATAATATATGTATAACATATATATAATGTGTATATATATAATATATATAATGTATATATATAAAAAACTGAATCACTTTGTGCTCTTGAAACTAACACAACACTGTAAATTAACTATAGTTCAATTTTTAAAATGACAAACAAGAAATGCCCCATCAGGAGTATATCTTTTTACTTAGAAGTGAAAGAAAAAGTGAAAGTTGCTCAGTTGTGTCAGACTCTTTGTGACCCCATGGACTGTAGCCTACCAGACTCCTCTGTCCTTGGGATTCTCTGGGCAAGAATACTAGAGTGACTTGCCATTTCCTTCTCTGATTCTAAATGAATATCCACAAAATAGAATCTCTTTTAAGGGCTGGATGATTAACCTAAAGTGAAAGTTGATCAGTCATGTCCAACTCTTTGTGACCCCATGGACTATACAGTCCATGGAATTCTCCAGGCCAGAATATTGGAGTGGGTTGCCTTTCCCTTCTCCAGGGGATCTTCCCAACCCAAGGATCAAACCGAGGTCTCCCGCATTGCAGGCAGATTTGTGATAGCAAAATGGAAAGAATTGAAAATATGTATTAGTCAGGATTTCTTCATCAAAATTCACTGTCTTCTTATTAGCAAATTAAGCATTTAATAAATGCCCATCAGAACAAAGAGAAAATAAAAACATTCCTAGACAAAAATTAATTGTAGCTAGCAGACCTACCCTTAAAGACTGAACACAGAAAGTTCCCAAATTTTTTCTTTCATCATCTTTGTCTACTTTTTAATCTAAAACAGGCATCAAAAGGAGATTTGTTCCATGGTTTCAACCCCAGAAAAATGTGCAAAACCTCACGCTGATGTCAAATCATCACGAATGCCAAACATACCAGAGGACCCATCAAGTCAAAAGATTCAGAGAAAGAAAGTGCTCCACGCAGGTATCTGTAAATAAAATGTTTGAATCTCATGACCGGTTTTCCTTCAATGCAAGAAGGTATTAACAGGAATAAAAGAGGAATAAAGCTAAAGCCTCATAACTGTTTAAAAGAAGCCTAAACTTGTGTTTGTTAAACTGAGGTTATTATTGAAGTAATTGTACATTCCCATGCAGTTGTGAGAAATCATACAGAGAGCTCCTGTATACCTGCTCTTCACCCAGCTACCCACAATGGTCACATGTTGGAAAAAAAAGTCCAGTTTTGCAACTAGAATATTGATATTGATACAATCCACAATCTTAGTCAGATTGCCTCAGTTTTATATGTGTTCATTTGTGTGTGTGTGTACTTCTCTGATTTTATCACGTGTGGTTTCATATCCCCCACTCCCTACAGTCAAGATACAAAACATTTCCATCACCACAAATATCCCTGACTTTGCTGTTTTATAACAACACCCATTTCCTTCCAACACCCTTTCCCAACTAGTGGGAACTACTAAGTTCTCCATTTCTAAAATGTTGTCATTTCAAAAGCATTATGTAAATGGAATCATACAACACATAACCTTTGGGTTTTGGCTTGTTTCACTCAACATATTTTCCCCTGGACTCATCCAAATTTTTTACAGGTATCAACACTTCAGTCCTCTTCATTACAGGTCATAGCATGTGATATGGATGCTCCAGAGTTGGTTTAACCATTCATCTGTTGACGGACATATGAGTTGTTTCTAGTTTGGAGCTATTACAAATAAAGCAGTTCTAAACATTTTTGTACCTGTTTTGTGTGAACATAATTTTTCATTTCTTTAAGATAAAGCCCAGGAGTGCAGCTGTTGATTCATATAGTATTGAATGTTTAGTTTTATAAGAAGCTGCCAGACTATTTGCTGGAGTGGCTGTGCCATTTCATATTATCACAGTAATCAATGAGTGATTCAGTTTCCCTACATTCTTGCTGGAACTTGGTATCAGTTCAGTTCAGTCACTCAGTCGTGTCTGACTCTGCGACCCCATGAATTGCAGCGCACCAGGCCTCCCTGTCCACCAACTCCTGGAGTTCACTCAAACTCATGTCCATCGAGTTGGTGATGCCATCCAGCCATCTCATCCTCTGTCGTCCCCTTCTCCTCCTGCCCCCAATCCCTCCCAGCATCAGAGTCTTTTCCAGTGAGTCAACTCTTCACATGAGGTGGCCAAAGTACTGGAGTTTCAGCTTTAGCATCATTCCTTCCAAAGAACACCCAGGACCGATCTCCTTTAGAATGGACTGGTTGGATCTCCTTGCAGTCCAAGGGACTCTCAAGAGCCTTCTCCAACACCACAGTTCAAAAGCATCAATTCTTCGGCGCTCAGCAAACTTGGTATAGATTGTCATAAATACTTTTTATTTTGAAGGGCTTTCCTGGTAGCTCAGTCACTAAAGAATCTGCCTGCCAATGCAGGAGATGTGGGTTCAGTCCTTGGGTTGGGAAGATCCCCTGGAGGAGGAAATGGCAATCCACTCCTGTGTTCTTGTCTGGAAAATTCCATGGACAGAGAAGCCTGGCAGGCTACAGTCCATGGGGTTGCAAAGAGTCAAACATGACTGAACACACACACACACACACACACACACACACACACACACTTATTAACTGTTCTGATAGGCGTGTAACATCTCATGGTGATTTATACTTCCTTTCCCTAATGACTAGTAATATGGAATATCTTTTTACATGCTCATCTGCAATCCTTACATCCTCCTCAGTTAAATGTCTGCACACATGGACTTTGTGCATATTCTATAAGGATCGTTTGTTTTTTATTGGTGAATTTTGAGAGTTCACTCTCATGGTCACAAAATGACTGCTCCACTTCCAGGCTCTCAGAACAGAACTTGTTTGTATATAGAGGACTTACAGTATTTGGAACAATTACAAATGGTATTGGTTTTTTAATATAGCTTGCCATATGTTTAATGTTAGTGTAGCAATATGTGATCCATTTTGTGTGTTGGTCCTGTAATGGACAACTTTATAGAATTTACTCTAGGAGTTTTTTTGATTTTGTGGGTTTTTTTTTTTAATTTTGATGTGTGTGTGAATTCCTTACCATTTTCACATATACGATATGTTATATGCAGATTGGGACGGTTTTATCTTCTTTTTCAGTCTTTCTGGCTTTATCTCTTTTTCTTGCCTTGTTGCAAAAGCTAGAATTTCCAGTAGTATGTTTAATAAGGGTGATGAGAGTGAGCATCCTTGCCTTTATCCTGGTCTTAAAGGGGAAAGATATTCAATCTTTCACCAGTAAATATGATTTTAGCTGTAGGTTTTTCGTACATACTCTTTGTTAAGTTGAGGACGTTCCCCTCATTCCCAGTTTTCTGAGAGTTTCTGTCATGAATTGGTACTGGATTTTGTCAAATGCTATCTCTATGTCAAGTGATATGTTGTTGCTTAGTCGCTAAGTTGTGTCCAACTCTTTTTGATCCTATGGACTGTGACCCGCCAGGCTCCTCTGTCCATGGGATTTCTGAGGCAAGAATACTGGAGTGGATTGCCATTTCCTTCTCCAGGGCATCTTCCCCACCCAGGGACCTCCTGCATTGGCAGGCAGGTTCTTTACCACTGAAGCACCAGGGAACAGTGAAAGTTGCTCAGTTGTGTCCAACTGTTTGCAACCCCATGGAATTCTCCAGGCCAGAATACTGGAGTGGGTAGCCTTTCCCTTCTCCAGGGGATCTCCCCAACCCAGGAATTGAACCGGATCTCCCGCAATGCAGGAGGATTCTTTACCAACTGAGCCACAAGGGAAGCCCCATCAAATGAGAGATCATGTATCATATGATTTTTCTTCTTTAGTCTATTGATATGGTGGATTACATTGATTGCTTTCAAATGTTGAAGCAGCCTCATATGTTTAGAACATCTCCCACTTGGCCTCAGTGTTTATTTCCAGTGCCTTTGAGTGTAACTCTTTGCATGGTTTTTGTAATGGTTTCTCTGAGTCTAACAGCCTATAAATGTGACTTACAACACTCTTCTGGTATCAACATTTTACCACTTTTTTGTGAGTGTGGAGATCTTACTTCAGTTTAGGTTTCTTTGCTGTCCCTAGTTTTCAATGTCATTGGCTTGAGTATCAGGTGATGCTGTAATTTTTGTTTAAATCATCAAATATGAATCTCACGAAGAACAGATAATCTATTGTATTTACCATATTTTTCTCTTTTGTTCTTTCTTCCTTCCTGATTCTCCAAAATTCCTTCTTTTCTCATTTACTTTCTGTTTGAAGAACTTCCTGTGTTCAGTCTTCAAGGGCAAGTCTGCTGGCCACAATAATTTTTTTCTTTGTCTAGGAATGTTTTTACTTTCTCCTCATTCCTGAAGGACATTTTTACCTTGTTCAAAATTTGCAGCTGATTGTTCTTTCCTGTCTGTAGCTGAAAACATAGTGCTTCTTCCTCAGGCTGCCTACACTTTAAATGTGAAATTTGCTCAGACTGGTTCAAACTGCTGCTTCCCTCTAGGTACTGGTTCCTTTCTCTCTGGCATGCTTTTTAATTTTTTCCTTTGTCTCTAATTTTTAAATGTTTAACTATAATGCATCTTGGCATGGATTTCCTTGGGTTTATTCTGTTTGGGGTTGCACAGCTTCTTGATTTGTATGTTGTATCTTTCACCAAATTCGGGGTACTTTCATCTATTACTTCTTCAAATAGCCTCTCAGTCCCACTTTTTCCTCTGTGTCTTGGGACTCTGGTGATATGAATGTTGGATATTTTGCTATTATCCTAAAGACTCCTGAGGCTCTGTTTATCTTTTCTTGTTGTATTTTCTCTCTATTGTTAAAATAGGCTGAATTCTATTATTCTATTCCCAAAGTTCTCTGATACTACCCTCTGCTCTTTTCATTCTGCTATTGAGTTCACCCAAAATGTTTTTCATTTGTTATTTTTCAGTTCTACGATTTCCACTTAGAAATTTTTATAACTTCTATTTCTTCACTGAGATTTTTCTATTTGTGTCAAGGGAATTTTATAATTAATGGCTGAACCATTTTTCTGACAGCTTCTTTGAGATCATTGTCAGAGAATTCCAGCTTCTAATTCATCATGGTATTAACATCCTTTGATTGTTTTTTCTCCTTCAAAGTGTGACTTTCTTGATTCCTGATATGATAGATGATTTTTTTATAGTTTCCTGAATGTTCTTTTATGTTAGGGACCCTGGCTGCTATTTATATCTTTTATTTTAGAAAGTAGTTGTCCTGTTTAAAGTTGACACACAAGTCTCACTTTGGCCTGCTCTTGTGAGTTCTAATGGTCATTTCATTTTCACAGCCTTTGTGGTATCATTTTGGTGCTTGATTACCTGGTGTTATTGCGGCTCCCACAGGTCCCTTTATGGTGCTTCCTGAGGGACCAGAGGAGCCTCCCCAGGCCAGGAGGCTGTATGTCTCTCAGTTAGGAAGGTTGTGATGGCTTTCTCTGCCATACACACACTGTCTCTTTTGTCTCCCCATGTCTCTGGGCAGAGGAAGAGAGCCTTATACCCATAGAGACCAAAGAAGTATTTGCTGTAGCTTGGTCCCTCTCTCACGATCTGTCCATTTGCCTTAAGACGATCTGTCTTAAGCCCACGGGGACAAAGAGGATTCCCATTCTGGCCACTTGTGTGGCAGCATCCCTTTTGCCATTCCTGCCTGGTCGTTCCAGTGAACCTGACTTTTGCTAGAAATGCTACCTGCTACTTATCCTAAAGTTTTAATGGCCTTTTGTCACTTGCACCATTTCACTTAGACTTGGGATTGTTGCTATTGTTAGGCAGCCCTGTGCCAAGTTTTTAATTCTGATTCAATTTTTAATTTAGAAGAGTGATGAAATGTGGTGTTAGACTATACAGAGCTGGGGGAGTAGTTAAATGCTTGAATCCACTGCCAGATAAATATGTCGTCACTCGTTATTTGCCATTTGGGATCGTACAGTTTTCATGTCTGGAAACTTTGGGAGCTAAATTTCATTTTCGTTTGGACACATCTGTTGTTTCTACCTAGCAATTTTGATCAAGATGGCCTGCTGGTATAGTGAGGTTCAGGAGTTCACCTCTCCTATGTGGATCATTTGTCTCTTTTGCTCACAGACACAGCTCCCTAGAAAATTTATCCTTCTAAATTCCTTGTTACAGAGGCAGTGGAGACCGGAATCACTCTATTTGTTGCCTAGAAAAACAGTGACTATCACATAGCACACTCCTGACTCCACACATGGAAACTACTGGGGTTATCTTTCTGTGTGAAAGGCAATACAGATTATTAGCTAATTCTCACTCTAATTTCTTGTAAGAAAGGATAAGTCCCTTCTTGTTGAAAACAGGACACATTTCATTTATGAATACTACATAAAGCTTTGGTACTACATAAAGGCCTCCAGATCACAAAGCACAGAAAACGATTACAATTAGTGTGGTTTCTGTGATCCCATGGGAAAAGTAATCAAATGTCTTGGTGCAAATGCATTATCCTCTGAAGCAGTAATCCCCAACTTTATGGCACCTGTGACCGGTTTCATGGAAACCCATTTTTGCACGGACTGGGGTTGGGGTAGCGGAGATGGTTTGGGGATGATTCAAATGCATTTCATTTCTTGTGCACTTTATTTCTATTATTATTACATCAGCTCCACCTCAGATCATTATGCATTAGATCCCAAAGACTGGGGAACCCTGCTCTAAAGCACACAGATTCAGTGACATTATTTACTAAGTGTCTACTTGCTATTTGAAAGACCCAACAGAGGGTAGGAAAGAATACAAATAAAAGTGTAGACAGCAGCTGTGGTGGGCAGAGCTTCTAAAATGACCTACAAAGAGGTCCTGCTCTAAACCCTGCACCCTGTGAACGTAATGGGCATCACTCCCCTGATTATGTTATGTGACCCTCAGCCAGGGTTCCTAGGAGAGCCTCGTGTACTCACATGAGCCCCTGAATGTGGGAGCTTTTGCCAGCTGGTGGCAGAAGAGGAAGTCAGAGAAATTTGGGGCAAGAGGGGAATCAGTGTGCCATTGCTGGCTTGAAGATGGAGGGGTCCATGAATAGGAATGGGGGTGATTAAGAAGCTGAGACCCCTATGTAACAGCCAGCAAGGAAATGGGACCTAAGCCCTCCAACTACAAGGAAATAAAAGAATACAAATAAAAGTGTAGACAGCAGCTGTGGTGGGCAGAGCTTCTAAAATGACCTACAAAGAGGTCCTGCTCTAAACCCTGCACCCTGTGAACGTAATGGGCATCACTCCCCTGATTATGTTATGTGACCCTCAGCCAGGGTTCCTAGGAGAGCCTCGTGTACTCACATGAGCCCCTGAATGTGGGAGCTTTTGCCAGCTGGTGGCAGAAGAGGAAGTCAGAGAAATTTGGGGCAAGAGGGGAATCAGTGTGCCATTGCTGGCTTGAAGATGGAGGGGTCCATGAATAGGAATGGGGGTGATTAAGAAGCTGAGACCCCTATGTAACAGCCAGCAAGGAAATGGGACTTAAGTCCTCCAACTACAAGGAAATGCCAACAAGCTGAAGGAACTCAGAAGCAGATCTCTATCTGGGAGGGGCAGAGCTTGAACTCAGATTAGTAGAATCCACCATTACACAGCATCTACTTGGTGGCAGCACTGTCCCCCTGAGGGTTGGGAGACTAAACCTGCTTTCTTTTTAAAGGCTCCAAGGACATAGCTGCATCTCCTGAAGCACCTCCTTCCATCCCAAATTCCTTTAACTCTTCTCCCTGTGACACCCACAGAACCAACCAAAACCAGCCAGCTCAGAAGCCAGCTGACCACCCTCAAGAGCTCAGCCTGCAGTGAGAGGAGGGACAGGCTTTCCAGTTCTAACAGCTGGAACATGCCAAGTGACAGGGGTAAGCTATTGAGGGTCTATACCTCAGGAAGCCCAAGCTGGTCTCCCCTCCCCAGTGCGTCTTCTGAAAGAGCCAAGGAGAGAGACTTTGAGGGGATACAGATCATTTTTAAGTAAGTGTAGGTTTCTACCTCTTCGAAGGACTCCCTTGTAAGCCAGGTTGTCTTGCTTTAGTGAGCTGGACTTCCTTAGGGCCAGACTTGCATTTATCCTTCCCTGGTTGTTTAATATACCCTTGGCTCATGTAACCACTGGCACTAGTGGTGGTGCTGGCTGCCACTCTGTGTTTTGAATTTGAAAACCTAGTACTTCACAGTTGGTTTATTTTCTTCCATTTATTCACAGGTGGTACCATCTGACGAGCCCCTCTCTGATCTATATTGTCAGCCTTATGGGGGCTAAATATGAGGAAAGTTTGACTTTTCCTCTCAGTTTTTATTGATAATATCATTATTTTTAAAATATAAATTTAAAGACTTAATTTCCTAACATTTTAATTCCTGTAGCACTTTTCCCTATGTTTCATAGGGTTAATAAATAATAAGTCCCCGGCTAAACACGCACATCCGCACAACCCCTTAAGTAGGAGAAAGTGCATGAGGGACAAATTTATACCTGCTGTTACTGAGCCATAGCTTAATCAAACCCTGTGTTCTTCAGTGCTGATCTGTGGGGGGCCTTTTCCTCAATTTTAATTAACCTGCCATATTTCCTAAATCTACTGCGTGCACAGTCCTTTAAAAGGATTATCATATGAGGACTGGGATGCGATTTCTTAGGCATTTAACTAGCTCACTCCCAAACACCCCTTCTACTAATTCAATTATCTAATATTGCTTTTCATTTGTAAATCCAAACTTCTATAAAAATAGACATTAAAAATTCCAAATAATAGTTTGAAAATTTGAACTTACAACTAAACAGGACTTAGTAGAGATTTTGGTTTTCCACATAGAGCTGAGGAATCAGGGACTAAACTGTCAAAAACGTAAATGTTGAACAAGGCTGTCCTATGTAGTCTGGAGGGGAGTCTAATGAGGGCAACACTGAATAATTATTGGCTCATGGCATTCTTATTTGACATTTAGAAGATACATTTTCTGGAGTGTGAGAGAATGAGTCCATCTCATCCTTCCATAGGAGAAGGCAATGGCACCCCACTCCAGTACACCTGCCTGGAAAATCCCATGGATGGAGGAGCCTGGTAGGCTGCAGTCCATGGGGTCGCTGAGGGTCGGACACAACTGAGCAACTTCACTTTCATTTTTCACTTTCATGCATTGGAGAAGGAAATGGCAACCCACTTCAGTGTTCTTGCCTGGAGAATCCCAGGGACGGGGGAAACTGGTGGGCTGCTGTCTGTAGGGTCACACAGAGTCGGACACGACTGAAGTGACTTAGCAGCAGTAGCAGCAGCATCCTTCCACAGAGAGAGATCTCAGTGGGTATAGGGTGAGGTAGATTAGTTAAACAATGTGAGTACCCTCTACCCATGCATCAGCCTTTAGTGTCCATTGCAAATTCATCTTGCCTAGAACCCACTCTGAGAGATCAGCTCTCGGAAATACAGTCCATTCGTTAGTCCTCAGACACAACTGAACCCAGAGATAAGTGTGATCCTTTTGCATTTTGATATGAACCCCACATGTGAGGAAATTATACAGCTTCCATTTTCTTTTCTACAGAAATAGGCCTCCTGCTGACAAATGAGTTTCCAGATGACAAGTCATTAGAAAGATTGACTCAAGAAGGAAGACAAGATTATGACCAAGAGTGAGTACTTCACTTTTACTAGGCCAGGCTTGTTATGTTTTTGTTTGATACGTCTTAAAATGTCACAATCTCACGTTCTTAGTTCTGCAGGAATGTCTTCAGCAACCTGGCTCAAGATCCATGGCTTGGCGGCCAAAAAGCTCACCATCATGGATGCTTTGTCCATGGCTACTATTCCTCATAGCTCCACCTACGTCCCTGTTCTGGACAAGCACGTTGTTTCCAAAGTCTTTGATGAGGTAAAAGTGATTTTCTATATGTCCCTGCTTGATGTACTTTTCATTTCCTGCTTACATAGAAAGTAATCCACTTAATGTCTTGTACAGTTGTAATAGCAATGTATTTCAGCCATTGGGAAAAAATTATTTGTAAAGACAATGAAAAGTAGAGGGAGAAGCTCTTAAGCATTTTTGCTCCTAAGCCGAGAAGAAATTGGCCTTTGTTTGGTTGGCAGTTCATGGCTCCTTGCTAGTGGATGGCAGTGTAGAGCTGCAGAAATGTCTGAAAAGCCTCTAGGTCAGAGTCACGAGTCATGAGAGAATATCATTCAATATCAAAGGTCAGGGAGAACTTGTGGGAAATTATGATCCTCCTTTGCTTACCTTCTCTTCCTAAATACAGTGGCATCTTTTCCATCATAGAAGTCTCCAAAGGAAAAAGTCAATAGGAGGGAGGGAGAGAGAACCACATGGGGCTGAGAGAGAGAAACATGTTGAGTGGTTTTCAAGAAGGAAATAAATGGAAGAGTATGGAGGGTTCTGTTTAGAAAGCAAAGCCAACAAAACAGGACATTTTTTTTTTCCTGTGCCTTCCACCATGGCATTCATGCTCAGGGCCTTCTGTGGCATCGTAAATTCTCACCACAAGCCTGTGAGCACATAGTACACACATGCTCTCCTCATTCCATTATTGATAGGAGCAAGAATCATGACAATGAAGAAAATAATACTGCAGCAAATTCCAATTTCACCCTCAAAGCACACTTATATCTTTTATTTAATATTTTCTCTAACTGGAAGAGACCCTCAACTAAAGAAAAGAATGGGAAAACAAGGATTGAAAAATACAAACTCTCTGGGTGAGATATATAGCTTTTATATTTGGACCTAACAGTTTTTTGGAAAAGTAGACAAAAAGTAGAATGGAGCTGAAAAGGAAACATGAATCTTAACCTACTTCACTGAGAATTTTAATTTACTTTTACTCCCGTGTCCTATGTACGGCCACGTCTGTCTGGGTAGAGTTGTAAAGCGTCGTTTGGTTTTGTCCCCAGCCATTTGTTTCATTCATGACTTATGTATGGGCTGTTTCTTCTTCTGGAACACAATGCTGTTTTGGCTTTCATGTTTCCTGGACCAGCATCAAATATATCACCTTGGAAATGAAGTGTTGAGCAGAGAGGTTGCCCTGGCAACTCTTCATTACAAGATGCTAACCGGCATGTTCAGTTTTCAGCGGACTAGATAACTTTAACCTTAGCTATTTCAAAACAATGAATTCATCACCAAGTCATATACAGAGTAAAACTGCTTTTGCTATTTGATGAATCTGGAATTTAAAGCTCTTTATTGCCAATTGCTTTGGGGAAAAAGACTGTAGAAACAGTAGTTTTTGCATCATTGAAAAGGCCACTGCAACATCACACATCATCCTACCTTTAACAGCGTCTCATCAAAGCTTCTTGCTTTGCTCTAATCTGGGTCCAGCACATAGCTGTGTGACCAGGTAGGCTGGACTTGCACCCATCTCTGTCCCTTCTCCTGACAGGCCATGGCAAGGTCTTCAATCAGGAATGTGAGGAGCCCTCATGCTGGGTTCTTTTTTTAAATATTTATTTTTATTAATTTATTTGGCTGCACCGGGTCAGTTGTGTCATATGAGATCTTAAGTTGAGGTATGTGGGATCTAGTTCCCTGACCAACAACTGGCAAGCCCAGGCCCCCTGTGTTGGGAGTGTGGAGTCTTCGCCACTGGACCTCAGGAAAGTCCCTCATACTAGGTTCTGAGAGAAGCATTTTATCTCATCAAAGTGTCTGATCTAAAACTTATAGCAACCTAGTGAGTGACTGTTTATCTCATCATTCAACTAACAAGGAGTGTTGGGAATGCTGCTAAGGGCATAACATTTTACTGCTTTCAAATATAACAGTGTTGAAAATTGTGTTGATAGAAAAGTTAATTGAAAATTTAAAAGGACAGCTAATATAAAAACTATATGTATTCATTGGGTAGAAAAATTGGAAAATACAGATAAGTAGAAAAGAAACATACATTAGAATATAATTCTTCACAAATGAGTTATTTGATAACTGTCTGGTCAAAGCTTTTTCATTACATCTATTGTCTTTTGTTCTCTGTTTTGTTTTAACTGAAGATACTCTATGCCTTGATTTTTTACTCAACAATCTATTTTGAACATCATTCCATACTAGAAAATTTCATTCATAAAATTTACAAATTCAAGTTTCATTTATAAAATTTACATTAAAAAATAATCTTTTGTTTTCTAAAAGTTTAGATTGAAGTTTGTGAGATGTAACCTACCCTGTTGTAAGTAATGTATTTTTGTGGGTTCATAAATGATTTTATTGACACACCTCTTTGCCAATTAATTTTGTGGCCCTGCCTTCAGTTTGCTCTATGGAAACCTGGAAATGTTTCTCTTTAAAAAGCAGAGGTTTGGAACTTCCCCAGTGATGCAGTGGCTAAAGACTCTGCCTTCTAATTCAGGGGGTTCCTGTTTGATCCCTGGTCAGGGAACTAAGATCCCACATGCCACGAGTGTGGCCAAAAATTAAATAAACACAATGTGTTTAAATAAATAAATACAAGCAGAGGTTTAAGCTTTAGCACTCAGAACTGTGCAACTATGAAGCCACTGCACCTGTGCAGGATGTGCACAGCCTTTGCATTTTCATTACTCACATCCAGTCAGACCTCTCCTTGCCCAATCTGGCAGCAAGCTCTGGGATATGTATAGAAATGATTTAGTTGAAAAACAGTGAAGTTGTTGAATTCAGTCAGTATCAAATGATAAATACATAAACACCAGTTTGCCCCATTTTCTCATTTTCAAAATGTTGTGGGATTGCTTGTAAACACAGCCAGAATGTGGTCTGGTCGAATTCTTCCTGGACTACTCTAACAACTAATAACAGTGCCTACAGTTCAGAAAGGCAATCCCAAAGGATCTGAGAACTCACCTCACACACTAGCAAAGTAATGCTCAAAATTCTCCAAGCTAGGCTTCAACAGTACGTGAACCAAGGACTTTTAGACCTTCAAGCTGGATTTAGAAAAGGCAGAGGAAGTCAAATAGCCAACAGCCAATGGATCATAGAAAAAGCAAGAGAATCCCAGAAAAATATCTACTTCTGCTTCATTGACTACACTAAAGCCTTTGACTGTGTGGATCACAACAAACTGTGGAAAATTCTTAAAGAGATGGTAATACCAGACCACCTTACCTGCCTCCTGAGAAACTTGTATGCAGGTCAAGAAACAACAGGTAAAACTGGACATGGAACAACGGACTGGTTCCAAATTGGGAAAGCAGTACATCAAGGCTGTATATTGTCACCTTGCTTATTTAACTTATATGCACAGTACATCATGAGAAATGCCAGACTGGATGAAGCACAAGTTGGAATCAAGATTGCTGGGAGAAATATCAATAACCTCAGATATGCTGATAACACCACCCTTATGGCAGAAAATGAAGAGAGCTCTTGAAGAAAGTAAAAGAGGAGAGTGAAAAAGCTGGCTTAAAACTCAGCACTCAAAAAACTAAGATCCAGTCCCTCACTTCATGGCAAATAGGTGAGGAAACAATGGAAACAGTGACAGACTTTATTTTCTTGGACTCCAAAATCACAGCAGATGGTGACTGCAGCCATGAAATTAAAAGATGCTTGCTCCTTGGAAGAAAAGCTGGTTTTTCCACTAGTCATGTATGGATGTGAGAGTTGCCATAAAGAAAGCTGAATGCTGAAGAATTGATGCTTTTGAACTGTGATGTTGGTGAAGACTCTTGAGAGTCCCTTGGACAGCAGGGTAATCAAACCAATCAATCCTAAAGGAAATCAATCCTGAATATTCACTGGAAGGACTGATGTTGAAGCTGAAGCTCCAATACTTTGGCCTCCTGATGTGAAGGACTAACCCATTGGAAAAGACCCTGTTGCTGGGAAAGATTGAGGGCAGGAGGAGAAGGGGAAGACAGAGGATGAGAGGGTTGGATGGCATCACCAAGTCGATGAACATGAGTTTGAGCAAGCTCTGGGAGTTGGTGATGGACAGGGAAGCGTGTGCTGCAGGCCATGGGGTCCCAAGGAGTCGGACACGACTGAGGGACTGAACTGACTGACAGTTCTGTGCCCCACTTTCTTCACTGAGCATATCTTAGCCACATATTCCCTTGTAATGACCGTTTTTGGATGAATTTTAATAGTTGTACTAATATTCAATAACATGAATTACTACAATTACTTTAGCTATTCCCTGCATTACTGGACAGTTTACTTGGCATTTTGAGAGTGCCTGTTTTCCTACATCTTAGCTGTCACTTAGAGCAGTAACATTAAAAACAAACAAAAAAACCTGCCTACTGCTAAGGGAAAATGGTACTCCAAATTTAACTTTTTTCTTTTATTGTTTGAGAATAGTTTTTTTATGTAAACTAAGTATATCTCTTAAAATTTTGGTTCTATCATTCACATTCTTGGCAAATATGTCTTTTAAAATAGCAAAGTTGTGCTCATTTCATGCCTCAATCACCAAGAACTCAAATCGGGTGAAGTTTAAGACACAGTATTTTACAGTATGATAAATCAGCCCAAATTGAGGCTATCCATGGATTCAGCAATTATAATCAGTGACTCTCTCTGGCCCCTCTCCTCATACCTCCTCCTTTCTCCCTCTGCTCTTCCTCCCTCATAGTTACAATCTCACACAGACTGTGATTTTCATTAATTTGGTAAGGCTTCTAGGTTAATCTCAAAAGGATTAAAATAGGCAATACCTTTTGAGGCTCTCTTTTATTATCAAATACTGTCCAGAAGGGCCTTGAGGGCCCCGCCATAAGTTAGTAATGCTTTATTTCCATTATAAGAGGTAAAAAGTAAAACATATTCAAAGGACATGTGACCAAGTGGTTTCATTCCCTTTCAAGCAATGTCAGGTTCCTCATTAACTACACTCCTCTCCCTACCTGCCTCCCTACAGAAGCTGAGCAGCCAAGATTCTGATCCCCCAAGTCCCTGCGAGAATGCCCTTTATGACCTCACAGTCACACCAAACTTGGCATCATAAAGAGAACGCCCCATGTGACCTTCAGCTGATCACCATGTTGTAAAAACTAAGACCACAGACTGAAGGTGTGGAGTATGACTTTGTCTTTCCCTCAGTCTGCACACAGAAAGGAATGAGAGTGGGTGCACGTGAACCAAATTTGAACTGCTACCACTCTGAAGTCCAAGATGGCCATGCAAGGCATGAGATCCAAACCCACGAAAGAGGGAGGTAGAACGTTAAACAAAGGGTTTTCTTTATGCACCTTCTGGGAGGGGTCCAGCGGATCCTGATGAAGTTATATAATGTTGCTAAATACTTTGTGGTGTTGATTTGCAGTTGAGCAATTTGAAGAGCTATTTATAGACTTCTATAAAGGGGAAGACAGAGGGAACTTTTTCCCAAGAGAGATAAGAGTGTAGAATCTTTCACTTTTTTTGAGGCTGTATTTTTCCTCTAAAAGTTTATGGGTTATTTTAAAAGATGATGGGTTTTGTTTCTGTTTTTTTCTTTTTCACTTTGTAAATTTCTTTCAATTTTCAAAATCCAGTCAACTACCTTTATTTTTTATTTGATTTGATTGATTGATTGATTTTTGGCTGCCCTGAGTCTTCATTGCTTTGCACAGGCCTTCTCTAGTTGCGTTGCGTGGGCTTCTCTTGTTTCAGAGCATGGGATCCAGGGCGTGTGGGCTTAGTTGGTCTGCAGCATGTGGACCCTTCCCTGACCAGGGAGCAAATCCATGTCCCCAAAATTAACAGGCGGATTCTTAAGTGCTCCACCACCTCGACTCACATTTTAACCCACTGTTCTGGCTCCTTCTCTTGGACAAAGCTTGCTTAGAGGTCACATGATGAATTCTTTTTTCTGACAAGTAGCAAGGTTTGACTATTCAGCCTAACTTAATTGCTTCCTTCTCAGTTTCCTGAATCTTTGGTTATTTTGTTTGTTTTGGTCTTAAGGTTTTAATTGCAAAATCAACATACACAGTTTTTCAATTTCAAAGTCTTTTTTCATGATATTATTTTATTATTCAAAATACTGTTCTTTTTCTCATCCATTTATTTTCATGGCACATCTGTTTGTTCTTATACTTTCTTATGACTGTTATATCTTAGAGCAACTTAATCACTAATTTTAATCATAATTAATATAAAATTATTGTTAAGTGGTCATAAAATTAATTTCTACTCAAGTGAATTGATATTCAGATTGTTGATTTGCTCAGCTACCATTTGGGGCATTTGTGTGTGTGTGTGTTTAGGAATTTTAGTTTGTTGGCTCATTTTTAATAAGACTTTTTAAAAAATCTGTTTTTTCCTCTGCCTTCTTTTTTTTGCAGTTACCTAAATGCATCCCCTTACTCCCCGGTCATTGGCATTTAGAGCTCTTATTCCATGATGATACTGAGCTAGTGCAGATTGAGAGTGGCTTGGTTTAGTTCTTGGCTGTGAAGCTACATGAGCGTTGTCTCTCATCAGGCAGGGCCTTCTTGCAGGGGTGAGAGAAACTCATGTTAGTGCCAGCTTCAGGCACTGAGCCTGACTCAGAGTCCCACTTGCTTCCTGGGAGTTGAGCCCCTCTACCCCTGCCATCTTTGGACACAAGAGTCCAAAACAAACCTGCAACTAGTCCTGCTGATGTGTTCAACTTTTTCTCTATAGAAAATATCGATGCATCTTTTACTTTCTTTCCTTCTTCTTTTCCTTCTTTTATTTCTATGCATTTTTCTTAAATAATAACAATATAATTTTTGTATGATTTAGAGGTAAAGGGAAACGTGAACTCTGTATCATTTGGAATGAAAATAAAAATTTACTTCTTAAAAGTGATTGCCCATATTTCTAAAATGCCTACATGCTCCTTGTGGTTAGAATCACATGCAGTATTGAAACATCACTGTATCTCAGTATTTCTCCTACTAGACTTTCTTTTGCATGTAAATATTAAGATATGGAATATACCTTTTGAAGGACATACATTTATTCCTTTATCAACAGATATTTGTAGAGGGCCAGGTCCTGTTCAGGTGATAGAAATAAAGCGGTGAAACAAAGTTCCTGCTCCGAGGGAGCTTACATTCCTAAAGAGGGATAGGTGAAAGTCGCTCAGTTATGTCGGACTCTGCGACCCCATGGACTGTATAGTCCATGAGATTCTCCAGGCCAGAATACTGGAGTGGGTAGCCTTTCCCTTCTCCAGGGGATCTTCCCAACCCATTGCAAGCTAATTCTTTACCAGCTGAGCCACAAGGGAAGCTCAAGGAGGGATAAGTAATATGCAAATAGGTAAAAGTGAAATATTGAGCTTCCCAGGTGGCTCAGTGGCAAAGAAACTGCCTGCCAATGTAGGAGACCCAGGTTCAATCCCTGGGTTGGGAAGATCCTCTGGAGAAGGAAACGGCAGCCTACTCCAGTATTTTTGCCCAGGAAATCCCATGGACAGAGCAGTCTGGTGGGCTACAATCCATGGGGTCACAAAAGAGTTGGACACAACTTAGCAACTAAGCAGCAACAAAAAGTAAATTTATTACAGGTCCTGTTAACATAGCATAGAATCAGAGACATCCCCAAACCTAGAAAGGAGCAAGCATCAGATGCGACAGAATTTTTTTTTAATGATCTCTCATTCTGGTACTCTACTGTTCTAACAGAGCATGGTTTCATTGATCACTAAGCTGTCTTTATTTTACATGTATAAGAATCTCTTACAAATTGATAAGGAAAATGGCCCAAAGATATTAACTGTAATCATATATTCTCAAGAGAAAATCAAATTTAAAAAAAGTACATGAAAAAGATGTTGAATCCAATTAAAAAGTGAAAATGTTAGTCACTCAGTCATGTTTGAGACTTTTGCAACCCCATGGACTCTAGCCCGCCACACTCCTCTGTCCATGGAATTCTCCAGGCAAGAATACTGGAGTGGGATGCCATTCCCTTCTCCAGGGGATCTTCCCAACCTAGGAAATGAACCCATGTCTCCTGCATTGCAGGTGGATTCTTCACCATCTAAGCCATCAGGGAAGAACCTAACTAGTCATTTACAAAGTAGCAGCAATGAGATTCTACTTTTTATTGCTCATGCCCATCAATTTGACAGAGGCTTATGAACAGAATACTTGATTCTGATTAGGGTTTCCTGAAATAGTTTTTTTGAGGTGATGGTTATTTTTAAAATATGTAGTTTTAAAAATTGGAAGGAAAAGGTTAGCAATGATATCTCTGATTTTTATTTCTTTACTTTTGATTTTCTGTATTTTCTAATTTCTCTACAAATCTAAAGTATTGATTTTCTAGCCAGAGAAACATATTGTACAACCATTAAATTGAGTTTTGAAGGCACATGTTAAGTGACACTTTCCTTTGACATTGGCGTATAGGTGTTCCCTCTGGCACATGTGTGCAATGACACAAATAAGATGACTTTAATTAACCCCCAAGGAGTGAAGCTCAATATCTACAAGCAAAAAGTGGAACAGGCAATTAAGTCCTATGAAAAGTGAGTATTACTCCTGGCTACTCTTTCATGGATGTGGAATTTGTTTTGGCTTTTCTCTTGTTTTAGCTTAGATTTTTCATCTGGAGCAGCTATTTAACAATAGTCCATAAGAAATATTAACGCAGCCCCAGCTAACAGAGGGGGCTTCCTCTATGCCTGGGCTGCATTAAGTACATTACCTGAACGTGCCCAACAGGGTTTTCAAGAAACCATCTTCCCTTTCTAAACTCTGTAGACATCTCATGTTTCCATAAACTCTTTTTCCTTTTTTATAGATTTTTAAAGATTTTCTTTAGGCATGGACTATTTTTTAAAGTCCTTATTGAATTTGTTACGATATTGTTTCTATTTTTTATGTTTTGGCTTTTTGGCCACAAGGGATATGGGACCTCAGCTCCCAAACCAGGGATCGAACCCTAGTCCCCTGCTTCGGGAGGTGCAGTCTTAACCACTGGACTGACAGGGAAATCCCTCCATGAACTCTTAAAGCTTTCTTTTCAGCAGGGTGAACTGGACCATTTTAGCATTTAACTTTCTGTAATTTGACTAATAAAATACCACAATAATGACATAATTTACTTAAACAATTTTTAAATCAAAAGCAAGATGACAACCAAGTTGACTACAGTGAAAACTATACTCTTAAATAGTCTCTGTGTTCATGCTGAGTTAGGGGGCCTTTCTTCACAAGGGCAGATAACCCAGAATTTGGCAGGCAATTGCCAGGCTGGAGGAGGAGATCCAGGTGGGAAAGAAACCCAGGGTCCTTGAATCCCAGCCCCTTCCTGGGGCCTGGCTCCTTCAGGCCTGACCTGGGAGCCCATCTCAGAGTGAGTGGAGATTACGGCTCTGTGGTTAGAATCTCACCCTCTCCCAACTCTCTAGTCACCTCCCAACCCTGCCCCTTAGTACTTAATTACTCCTTCTGCACACTCTTAATTAAACTTTGATCTACCCAGCTCCTCCAGGCAAGTTCTTATTCTTGGTTCTGGAAGCTGTGCAATTGGGTTTTCATTTACTACCATGTGGTAGGGGAAAATCAAAGTAAGCAAAAGTGAACAGGGCCCAGACCAACCCTTAACTGGTCTACTGTCATTTTTTAGTGTGTCTAGTGTGTGTTCAAAAAAGTATTGGTTTGGTCCCAAGTTCGGATTTTTCCATTACATGTTACAGAAATACCCAAATAGACTTTTTTGACCAACTGAATATAAGATCTGACTTCTGCCACCTGGAGTGCATGACCCAGCCCAGAGACTGGTCTTTCTGCTCTAGACCCATCTCAGGCCTCTCCAGATCTGCTTACACTTGAGCTTCTTCTGCTACCCTCACCTAAGAACTGAGGCTCTGTTGCATGGGCTCCTTCTATTGCCTCAGGGCTTTTCTGAGTCTTTGTGGGCCCTTCATTTCCCTCCAAGGCAGGCTGAACTCTCTCTCCCAAGGGTCACCCTCCCTGCTGGGCCAGAGACTTTGCTCTGTCTGGTCCTCTTCTCTGCCTCTTCCTCTGCACCAGGCAGGCCTTCCCTTGCCTCCAAGCTTTATTGCCACTCTCCCTGCCCACACACCCAGCTATCCTCTTTCATCCCTTCTTGCCTCAGCACCAATGGCCACCCCCCACCAGAGGCCCTTCCCCTGCGACTCTCCAGCACCCACTTTGACTG
Organism: Aepyceros melampus; assembly: GCA_006408695.1. Lineage (NCBI taxonomy): Eukaryota > Metazoa > Chordata > Mammalia > Artiodactyla > Bovidae > Aepyceros > Aepyceros melampus. The sequence continues at coordinate 28,791 of SJXQ01013203.1, forward strand.
TGGTACTTGGGAGTGCTCCCAGCTTCAATGCAGGCCTGCTTCTCCCCGTGAGGATGTCAGCCCCCCAGGGCAGACGCTGAGCTGCTGGCTTTCCCTCTGGTCTCCTCTTCCTAGCAGGTGTCACTATATATATTTTGACTGTTGGAATTTAGTTTGAATTTGATCTAATTCAGGTTTAGTTATTAAAATTCATCTAGTTCAGTTATATAGAATAGAATATAATGATATCATTTATATTATAATTTAATTTGCTTTACTCTTTCAAATATTTGTGTGCTGTGATTACCTGGTCTGTGAAAGCCTGCTACAGGGCCACAAGCTGGGGCTTTGAGGTCAGACAGCTCAGGGGTTTCATTCTTGGCTCTGACAGTTGCTTGACAGGTCATGTGACACTTGCGAGCTGCAGATTCCTTATTTGCAAAAATCTGGTTCACAGGGCGGTTTGAAGGTTATGTAAATTATATACATAAAGAGCAACTAATGTTAATTACTTCCCTCTTTCATTCCTGAATCTGCTGATGCTAAAATAACCATAAATACATGGGGTGGAAAAGTCACATAGTTCTTTCCACTAAGATGACCCTTTCCTGAGAATTTCCAGAAGGACAGAGCTCCTCCATTCCTAGGCAGAAGAGAGTCCTTCATTCATAGCAAAACCAAAATACAGACCTAGCAGTGCTCTGCCCCAGTTCTTACTTCCAGTAAGTGAATCTGGAAAAGCCTGTAATACCCTCAGAGGAATATTATATTAAAATAATAAAATAGTATTAATTTAAATATGATTATTAGCATTAACTTTAATATTAATATCAATTGAATGTATATTATTTGGTATCATTAATTTGATGTTTATTTTAAATGAACTATTTAATATTGTTTTTAATAATATTTACATTCATATTATATAGAACAAAGCTTCTGATCTTTTGTGTTTAATAGTATTTGTTTGCTGGTATAAATCTCAGTTCCCCTTTCCATCTTGCCCCATCTTTCTAAAGCTATGCCGACTATGAAAAATAATTAGTGAAACTTGATTTATCCCCATCTCATCCCCAATAAAACATTTGTAAGGAGTCTCCCACCACAGGTAAGCCAGATATAACTCTAAGTCTGTATGGTTGGGGATGACCAGGTAAGTTAGAAGCTCACAGTCTTTTGGTCAAAGTAGTGACACTCTAGCTATTTTGGTCACACCTAATTCCCAGGTATAGGAGTCCTTGTGTTTCAGTATTTTAAGAATTACAGGAGCAGTTTTGACTTTGTGTATCTGCACATAAGCTCTGAGGATATCAGTGCTGGCTAGATTCTCGGGTGATTTTTCTGCAGCTGTGTTCATGGTGAACCTGAGGTCAAGTTTGACTCTCCTAAAAACAGAGGAAGATTGTGGTTTATCAAACCCCAGTATCCCAGACAGCTCTCATCCCACACTTTTAAAGGCTTTCCTGTGGCTGCCTTCCACACCAGTGGAACCAGGATTCATATACTCTCCACTGCCCTCAATTCATGCCTGCTTGCCTTTTCTGTGTGCTTGAAATAGTTCAGAGAAGATGGCAAATGGAGGAATAATAGGGGTTATGAAAATACATACCCTCTTAGGAAAATATTTTCTGAAGAAACAAAATTAGAGACTGGGGGGCTTCCCTGGAGGTCCAGTGGTTAGGACTTCTCACTTCCATTACAGGGGCTGCGGGCTCAATGCCTGGTGGGGGATTAAAATCCCACCTGCATGCAGCATGGCCAAAATAATAATAATAATAAATAAAAACACTAACCTTTGAGCACTTAGTACATGACAGTCACTGTGGTAAGCATTTTTTTTTTTCATTTTAAAAATAAAATTAGAGACATGTCATAGCTAATTGGACCCACATTCACCAACCATTCCTGAATTTCTAAGTCTACCTCTTCTTTAGAACCTGGAAGGAATGAGCCTTAGTTATTTCTGATCACTTTATATATACTGCTCATTTAATCCCCCCAATGCCAGGAGTAAGTGGTGTTATCCTTGTTTTATTGGTAAGAAAGCAGTTTTCAAAAGTTAGGTAACAGGGGTTTCCCTGGTGGTCCAGTGGTTATGAATCTGCCTTGCAATGCCAGGGTTGCAGGTTCGATTCCTGGTTGGGGAACTAAGATCCCACATGCCACGGAGTAACTAAGCCTGAGTGCCACAACTACTGAGCCTTGCATGCCACAGCTAGAGAGTCCAAGTGCTGCAACTAAAACCTGACACAGCCAAGTAAATGAATGTTTTTTTAAGTTATGTAATAGGAGCACACAGCAGTAAAGCAGAGCCTCTGAGATTTGAACCCAGACCAGTGTCTCTGCCAAGCCCATGTCTACACTCCCAGCCTCTCTCTTCCATTGCCTCCACTTTCAAGGTTTAAATTTTAAAATAGTTTAAAATAGTTTTTTATTTTCCATAGATGCACACAAGTTTTAGAAGCCCTCGTCATTGTTTAATCAAACACATGATTAAAGAAAATTGGGACTTCCCTGATGGTCCAATGGCTAAACTCAACACTCCCAATGCAGGCAGCCAGGTTTGACCCCTAGGGAACTAGATCCCACAGTCCACAACCGAAAAAGATCCTGCATGCCACCATGAAGATTAAAGATCCTATTGTGTGCTTAGTCACTTAATTGTGTCTGACTTTTTGCAACCCCATTCCCTCTGTCCATGGGAATTCTCCAGGCAAGAATACTGGATGGAGTGGGTTGCCCTTTCCTTCTCCAGGGGATCTTCCCAACTCAGGATCAAACCTTCATTGCAACCCAGGTCTCCCTCATTGCAGAATAATTCTTTACTGTCTGAACCACCAGGGAAGCCCTGCATGCCTCAACTAAGACTCAGGGCAGCCAAATAAATAAATAAATAAATAATTTAAAAAATAAAGCCAATTTCTTGTGACCCCACGGACTGTAGCCCACCAGGCTCCCCTGTCCTTGGAATTTTCCAGGCAAAAATACCTAAGTGGGTTGCCATTTCCTACTGGGATCTTCCTGACACAGGGATCAAAACCGGTCTCCTGCATTGCAGGAAGGTTCTTTACCATCTGAGCCACCAGGGAAACCCTTCTAAAGAGGCCACAAAGACCCAAAAATATCGAAGGACACAGGGGCAGAGATGGCTTGTTTCCCACTTCCTGACTCTTTCTGTCACTTACAGAGCGTTTACCTGTGTCAGACACAGTTCTGTGTACGATGCATACACTTGGTTATTAAATCTGCACTGCAACACTGGGAGGGAGGTACTGTTATTATCCATATTCTACAGAAAAGTTGGTTACTGGCCCAAAGTCTGCTGGATAATAAGAGGGGAACACTGAGCTTTGGGCCCAGTGCCTCCAGAGTCTGTGCTCTCTACCACCACACTAGACTCGCTTTCCATGACCTCCCCAAGCTCACGATGGATGATCAGGGCAAGATAACACCACCCAAAGTACGCTCCCAGAGCCCTGTGTGCCACAGGCACTGGGCCCAAGGATTAGCACATGCCTCCTGGGGAGGGGCAGTGTTCTCCCACTCCGTCTTATTGAGACTTTTCCATCTCATGGACACCAGCTCACAACCCATGAACCAGTGTTCTGTGCCTGGCGCTCCAGGAAACCTGGAGCACCGCTGATTAGTAACAAGAAAAGGAGCTATAACTACCTAATAGAAAGCACTGGCTCCAACTTCCTCCTTTCCAGAATCTTTCTGCAAACACGGTCAGTGAGCTTAGTTTCAGCCCCAACTCTCCATGCTGGATGACCAAGGTACTTCATCATTCTGCCCCCTCAGCAGCCACATTTGGAAAACAAGTAGGTCAGGCTGGTTGATCTCTAAAGTGTATCCCAGTTTTCTTATTTATGACCCTATTAACCCTTTTTTGTTCTGCAAATTCAGACAGAGAAATGTCTACAGGAGGCAGGCTAAAAGGGCACACTTGTATTTTTCCTTAAGATGAAAATCAGATGTTTAAAAATATCTTCATGCAGAGAGACCAGTTTGTTTGCTGCCTTTTTTCCGCCTGGGTTTTACCTAGTGGAGCTGAGAACTAAGCCCTCCCTTCATATTTAGCATGATTGCCGCAGAGTCATAAAGCTTCTGCAGTGATGCCGAGGGAGGGAGACCTTCACATCCAATCTCCACGCAAGTGCAATGGTGTGGTCCCACGGGGGTGCGTGGCTTGGGCTTTCCCTGCCTGGGCTCAGCCTTTTCTTCTGAAATAAAGTATTGCTATTAAATAATTATCGTAAGCATGATTGCCGCAGAGTCATAAAGCTTCTGCAGTGATGCCGAGGGAGGGAGACCCTCACATCCAATCTCCACGCAAGTGCAATGGTGTGGTCCCACGGGGGTGCATGGCTTGGGCTTTCCCTGCCTGGGCTCAGCCTTTTCTTCTGAAATAAAGTATTGCTATTAAATAATTATCATTGATTTTTTTTAAAACAGGCGCTTGAATAAAATTGTTTGGCGAGCATTATCTCCAGAGGAAAAAAAAAAGTAAGCCAGTTCCTTTTCATCTTTAAAATTGCTTTTTAATTTTGGTGAAATTCATATAACTTACAGTTAACAGTTTCTTTTAACTGTTTTTAAATGTGCTACTCAGTAATACTTAAGTTATTCACAGTTCACTTTGCAATACAGCAGAAAATAACAACATTGTAAAGCAACTATCCTCCAATAAAAAAAATTTTTTTAATATTGTGCAAGCCACACGTTCCTTTACTTTCAAAACTTCTCTATCATCTCAGAAAATACCTTGTACCGGTTAAGTACTCCTTCCCCATTCCTCTCTCACACTTTAGTAACTACCAGTCTGTTTTCTGGGCTTCCTGCTGGGTCAGATGGTAAAGAATCTGCCTGCAGTGCAAGAGACCTGGGTTCGATCCCCGGGTCGGGAAGATCCCCTGGAGAATGGCAACCCAGTGCAGTATTCTTGCCTGTAGAATACCATGGACAGAAAATCCTAGTGGGCTATAATGAGTTTTGAAAGTCTCCCAACTTTGTTGTTCTGTTTCAAAACTGTTCTGGTTATTTGTGGCCCCTTGAAGTTCAATGTGAATTTGAAGATTGGCTTTTAAGAAAGTTATTTTAAGTCTTTGTCTGCCAAATCCAGTGTCTGAACTTTATGTGTCTGTTGCTTTTTTCCCCTGTGAATGGGCTGTATGCATCCATGGTTCTTGGTATGCTTTGTAATTTTTTGTTGAAAACTGAACATTTTGGACATTGTAACAGTAACTCAGGAAATTAGATTCTCTACCCTCCCCAGAAATTCTGTTGTTGCTTGATGAAGGCTGCAGTTGTCTGTTTAATGTCTTTCCATGCTATTTTGCAAAGACTATATTCTTTATCATGTGTGTTCACTAAAGTATTGTTATCCCTGTGGTCAGCCAGTGACCTGACAGAGATTTCCCTACATGTCAGCCTCTCTCTTCATCAAGCGTTCTTCTGAATGCTATGGAAGTATTCAACTACATTCTTGAGTTCCAAAACAGTTAATTCCATCAAATAGTTTTTTGGTGAAAGGACCAGTTCCTTGATTTTTCTGCTCTCCTGTCTTTCATGACATCACTTCCCTCCCTACCATCTAAAGCATGACTTTGAGTGAGTTATGACACCTTTACTATATTACAGTGCTTGTGCTTGTGCGCAGTTGCTTCAGTCATGTCCAACTCTTTGCAGTCCCACGGACCTTAGCCTGCTGGGTTCCTCTGTCCACAGGATTTTCCTGGCAAGAATACTGGAGTGGGTTGCCGTGCCCTTCTCCAGGGGGTCTTCCCAACCCAGGGACTGAACTTGTGTCTCCTGAATTGCAGGTGGATTATTTACCTCTGAGCCACTGGGGAAGCCCCATATTGAGGTAGTTTCCTCCTAATCCTAGTTTGTTGAGTGTTTTCATTTTTAATCATGAAAGAGTGTTGAATTCATCATGATTTTGCTGTATCCATTGAGATGATTAAGTCATTTTTTTCCTTCATTCTGTTACTGTGATTTATTATATTGACTGATTTTTACATATTGCATTCTAGGAATAAGTCTCATTCTTCAGTATCTCATTCGTTTAACGTGTTGTTGAATTTGGTTTGCTAGTATTGAGTCAATGTTCAAAAGCAATATTGAGCTGTAGTTTTCTCATCTTGTAGTATCTTTGTCTGGCTTTGGTATCAGGGTGATGCTGGCATCATAGAATGAGTTTCAAAATGTTCCCTCCTCTTCAGTATTTGGAATTATTTGAGAAGGATTGGTGTTAATTATTCTTTAAATGTTTGGTAGTTCTCTCCATGGAAGCTGTATAGACTGGGCTCATATTTGTTGGAAATTATTTGTTTGCTGATTCAATCTCCTTACAAGTCTGTCTAGTTACAAGTCTGTTCAGATTTTTAATTTCTTTCTGATTCAGTCTTAGTTGGTTATATTTTTATAGAAATTTTTCCATTTCTTCTAGATTATCCACTTTGTTGGTATATAATGGATCATGGTAGCCTTTTATAAAATATCCTTATTTCTCTGATAACAGTTGTAATGTTCATTCTTTCCTTTCTGATTCTAGTTATTTGAGTTTTCTCTTTTTTCTTCTTCATCTAGCTAATAAGCATTTGTCATTTTTGCTGTTCTTTCCAGAAACTAACTCTTAGTTTCATAGTTTTTTTCTACTGTTCTATTTCACTTATTTCTGCTCTCATCTTTATTATTTCTTTTCTTCTGCTAACTTTGAGTTTATTCTTCATTTTCCTACTTCCTTGAAGTGTAAAGTTAGGTTGTTGATTTGAGATATTTTCTCTTTTTTAATAGAAGTACTTAGCACTATAGATTTCCCTCTTAGGACTGCTTTTCCTATATCTTAGAATTTTAATATGTTGTATTCTTATTTTAAAATATCTCAAGATATTTTACAGTCTCCATTATGATTTCTTCTTTGGCCCATTGGATGTTTAATTTCCACATATTTGATTTCTAGTTGTGATTGGAGGATATATTTTATATGATTTCATCTTAAAACTTTTAAGACTTGTGCTCTTACATTTGGTTTATCCTGAAGAGAATGTTCCATGTGCACTTAGGAAGAATATGTATTCAGCTATTGGTTAGTAGTGTGTTCTGTGTATGTCTGTTTGGTCTAATTAATCTATCATGTTTTTCAAGTCCTCTGTTTCTTTATTGGTCTTCTGTTTCGTGGTTGTATCCATTATTGAAAATGGAAATTGAAATCTTCTCTTATAGTGTTTCAGTTTCTCCTTTCAATTCTATTAATGTTTGTTTCTATATTTGGGAGCTGTGAAGTTAGGTGCATATTTATAACTGTCATATCTTCCTTGAGATGGACCCATTTTACCATTATATAATGTCCTTCTTATATGCGAAGTCAAGTGGGCCTTAGGAAGCTTCACTACGAACAAAGTCAGTGGAGGTGATGAAATTCCAGTTGAGCTACTTCAAATCCTAAAAGATGATACTGTGCAAGTGCTGCACTCAATATGCCAGCAAATTTGGAAAACTCAGCAGTGGCCACAGGACTGGAAAAGGTCAGGTTTTACTCCAATCTCAAAGAAAGGCAATGCCAAAGAATGATCAAACTACCACACAATTGCACTCATCTCACACGCTAGTAAAGTAATGCTCAAAATTCTCCAACCCAGGCTTCAACAGTAGTGAACCATGAACTTCCAGATGTTCAAGCTGTATTTAGAAAAGGCAGAGGAACCAGAGATCAAATTGTCAACATCCATTAGATCATCAAAAAAGAGAGAGAGTTCCAGAAAAACATCTATTTCTACTTTATTGACTCTGCCAAAACCTTTGACTGTGTGGATCACAACAAAGTGTGGAAAATTTTTAAAGAGATGGGAATACCAGACCTCCTGATCTGCCTCCTGAAAAATCTGTATGCAGGTCAAGAAGCAACAGTTGAAACTGGACATGGAACAACAGACTGGTTCCAAATCAGGAAAGGAATATGTCAAAGCTGTATATTGTCACCCTGCTTATTTAACTTATATGCAGAATACATCATGAGAAATGCCAGGCTAAATGAAGCACAAGTTGGAATCAAGATTGCTAGGAGAAATAACAATAACCTCAGATACACAGATGACACCACGCTTATGTCAGAAAGTGAAGAAGAACTAAAGAGCCTCTTGATGAGAGTGAAAGAGGAGAGTGGAAAAGGTGGCTTAAAACTCAACATTCAGAAAACAAAGATCATGGCATCTGGTCCCATCACTTCATGGCAAATAGATGAGGAAACAGTAGAAACAGTGAGAGACTTTATTTTGGGGGGCTCCAAAATCACTGTAGATGGTGACTGCAGCCATGAAATTAAAAGATGCTTGCTCCTTGGAAAAAAGCTATGATCAACCTAGACAGCATATTAAAAAGCAGACATTACTTTGCCTACAAAGGTCTGTCTAGTCAAAGCTATGGTTTTTCCAGTACTCATGTATAGATGTGAGAGAAGGATCATAAAGAAAGTTGAGTGCCAAAGAATTGATGCTTTTGAACTGTGGTGTTGGAGAAGACTCTTGAGGGTCCCTTGGACTGCAAAGAGATCCAACCAGTCCATCCTAAAAGAAATCAGTCCTAAATTCATTGGAAGGACTGATGCTGAAGCTGAAAGTCCAATACTTTGGACACCTGATGGGAAGAACTGACTCACTGGAAAAGACCCTGATGCTGGGAAAGATTGAAGGTGGGAGGAGAAGGAGATGACAGAGGATGAGATGGTTGGATGGCATCATCGACTTGATGGACATAAGTTTGAGTAGGCTTCATGAGTTAGTGATGGGCAGGGAAGCCTGGCATGCTGCAGTCCATGGATCGCAGAGTCAGACATGACTGAGTGACTGAACTGAACTGAATGTCCTTCTTTGTCTCGTGTAACAATTTATGACTTAAAATAGTCATAATTTTCTGATTTTTTTTCTGATTTACCAAGTCACCTTTTGAAGCTCTCTAGTGAATTTTTCAGACTTCCCTGGTGGCTCAGAGGTTAAAGCATCTGCCTGCAATGCGGGAGACCTGGGTTTGATCTCTGGGTCGGGAATATCCCCTGGAGAAGGGAATGGCAACCCACTCCAGTATTTCTGCCTGGAGAATCCCATGGGTGGAGGAGCCTGGTGGACTACAGTCCACGGGGTCACAAAGAGTCGTACACAACTGAGCAACTTCACTCACTCACTCACTCACTCACTCAGTGAATTTTTCAGTTATTGTATTCCTCAGATACAGAATTTCTATTTAGTTCTTTTTATAGTTTCTGTGTCTTTGTTGATATTCTTAATATGTTCATCCATCGTTTTCCTGATTCCATTTAGTTGTCTGTATTCTCTTTGAGCTTAATGAGCATTTTTAAGACAGTTATTTTCAATTCTCTGTCAGGTAATTCATAGCTCTTTTCTTTAGTGTAGATTTCTGGAGATTTATTTTGTTCCTTTGATTAGGCCACTCTTCGCTGTTTCTCTTTATTCCTTAGTACTTTTAAGCAAGATCTGGACATTTAAAAAGGCAGACACTTGTCCCAGTCTTCATAGATGACTTTTTATAGGGGAAGACCTTCACCAATCATTCTGACTAGAGATTCTGGGAATCTCTCACAACTTTTCTGAGGGTATTTCTTCTCTAGGAGTAGTGGTGGTGGTGGTGGTGGTGGTGGTGTGTATGTGTGTAATTCCCAGTCGAAGGGTTTGCCCCTGTCTTTTCTCAGGAGCTGGTAATCTTTTCCTCCCCCTGGTGTCTTTCTTTGGGTACTGCAGTATCTCTGGTGCTGTAACCAGCCATGAAACTTGCCTTTGCTCTCAGCTGCCAGTAACCTGGCATGCAAAGTATGCTGCCATTTTTATTGGCACTCTGAGTCAAGTGAGACAAAAGCTAGTCTCTCAAGCAGCCCCACAGAAGGCCAAAATGCTGCATACATGTTCCACTCTTCTCTTTCGGAGAAGCCAGGACTTCATTTCCTCTGAGTTGCTCCACAGGTACCAAGAAAGAGGAGGGGCTAGGCCAGGTAACGTGCAACAAATGTTCCTAATACTCACTTCAGTGCCCACTGTTCTTGGCTTTGAACTCCTGGAGAGCTGGTACCTTTTAACTAGCTTCTTGGAATTCTCACAAAGGCCACATATTATTGTCAGCATTTCTGTAGGGGAATGAGGCCTGGGGTTTCTCATTTTACTATTTTCCTGACATCACTCCCATTTAGATTTTTAATAAGAATTTTTGGTGTCTTCTGGAGACAAGTTTGTCTGTGGATTGAGTCCTGTGATTGTACAGTGTGCTCTTCCAACACACACTTAAAAAAATAAAAAGATGCTTCAGCAATAAGAGAATGATAATTATGAAATGTTCTTCTCCCCATATCTCCCTCAGTCATTCTATCCATCGCCCTCTCTGTACCCTCTTCCATGAATATCTGACTCAGAAGTAGCTGGGACTGGAATCAAAATTTAGGACTTGGGCCTTCCACACCCCACTGGCTTCCCCTGGAATCATGTGTCCTGTTCATCAGCTGATAGAAATTGTGGCTTCTGTTTTTTGTGAACCAAATCAGTGAAACTAGAAAATATAGGCCTATTTAGGCTTATAAGCGGAGAAGGCAATGGCACCCCACTCCAGTACTCCCGCCTGGAAAATCCCGTGGACAGAGGAGCCTGGTGGGCTGCAGTCCATGGCGTCGCTAAGAGTCGGACACGACTGAGCAACTTCCCTTCACTTTTCACTTTCCTGCATTGGAGAAGGAAATGGCAACCCACTCCAGTGTTCTTGCCTGGAGAATCCCAGGGACGGGGGAGCCTGGTGGGCTGCCGTCTATGGGGTCGCACAGAGTTGGACACGACTGAAGTGACTTAGCAGCAGCAGCAGCAGGCTTATAAGAGGACAGGAGATAAAGGCAGCTAAAATGAGCTAATAGAAGAATTATTGCACTGAGACAAATATTTGGGTTTAGTGTTTGCTTGTTTTCCAGAGTCACTCCTAGGCATAGCTGTTTGAAATCTCTTTGAAACTTGCTTTTGCTTCTGCCAAATGTTAGACCTAAGGAGAAAGGAACGGGTTCCAAACATGCTGAAAAAAAATTGTTGGAAAAAAAAACCTCGTGTAACAAAGTTCTATAAAATCAGACCATCAAATTAAATAATGGGGAAAAGGGCCTCCCATGACTCAGAGATGATTGTTTCTAACTTGTGCAAACTGCCAAAGCCCCGATGGATGAGAAGGCGTGGCTGCAATTCTGTCAACACCTGACATCTGTTCCAACAGATGTTTCTCAGGGGAGGGTTGACTGAAAAACCACTTTTCCGTATGTTTTCTGTTATGATCATATTACGTTTCTCTTTCTTCTTCCTTCTCTAGGTTAGATGCAAATAAACCAATGCGGTACTTAGAAAACAAGACAGCTTTGAACGAGGCATTAGAAAGGCTGAATTGGCCCATTTCACTGAAGGAGCTGTCCATGCTGGAGAATGAAATCCTAGCTGGGAAAATGTACGTGCAGCAGGCCATGGAGCTCCAAGAGGCTGTCAAGAAGGAGAATTATGTAAGCAAAACACTCGAAGAGGTGTGTACCATGGTGGGGTCTGTGTTTGCTCCCTTCCCCTCTGGTCTGAGCCCTTGACATCTCTGTGTTGGCCATCCCTCTCCTCCACTTCTCAACATACTGATTTCTAAGAGTTACAGCCAACCCACTGAAGGTCTCAGCACCTCTTTCAGTAGAAAAGAAACGGCATTTGATTTACTCTGACCTTATGTTTTAAACAATACATGTTTTAACTGGCAAATAAAACTAAGCAGAAGTATCACAGAGTGATTAAAAGCCTGGACTTTGATATGAGCCAGACCAGCATCTGGTCTCAGATCTACCACCTAATCCCCATGTGATTTGGCCAGTGACTCTCTCTAAACCTTAGGGTTGTTGTTTTTTTTTTAATCTGTAAGATAAGAGTATTAATAGTATTAATAGGCTTGTTATGAGAAAATGAACATTTAAAGTAGTATTGAAAGTCTTCCGTAAGTATTAGCAATTATTGTTACTAGTAAAACAGACCTTCTAAAAAGAAAATTTGTTATCTAGCGGCCTTAATATTTATTACCACTTTGGATCATTTACTTCTTTCTTTATTTTTTTGGTTGCACTCAGTCTTTGCTACTACATGTGGGCTTTCTCTGTTTGAGGCAAGTGGGGGCTACTCTTTGTTGCAGTGCATGGACTTCTCATTGCAGTGGCTTCTCTTGCTGCAGAGAATGGGCTCTAGGGTGCTTGGGCTTCAGTAGTTGGAGAAGGCAATGGCACCCTACTCCAGTACTCTTGCCTGGAAGATCCCATGGATGGAGGAGCCTGGTGGGCTGCAGTCCATGGGGTCGCTAAGAGTCTGACACGACTGAGCAACTTCACTTTCACTTTTCACTTTCACATGTTGGAGAAGGCAATAGCAACCCACTCCAGTGTTCTTGCCTGGAGTCTCCCAGGGATGGGGAGCCTCGTGGGCTGCCATCTGTGGGGTCGTATGGAGTCGGACACACCTGCAGCGACTCAGCAGAGCAGAGCATAGTTGCTGCAGCACATGAGCTCAGCGGTTGTGGTACACTGTCTTAGTTGCTCTGTGACATGTGGAGTCTTCCCAGACCGGGGATCAAGACTGTGTCTCCTGCACTGGCAGGCAGACTCTCATCCACTGTATCACCAGAGAAGTCCTGAATCATTTACCTTTTTTTAAAATTAATTTATTTTTTTTATTGAAGGATAATTGCTTTACAGAATTTTGTTGTTTTCTGTCAAACCTCAACATAAATCAGCCATAGGTATACATATATCCCCTCCCTCCTGAACCCCCCTCCCATCTCCCTCCCCACCCTACCCCTCCAGGTTGACACAGAGCCCCTGTCTGAGTTTCCTGAGCCATACAGCAAATTCCCCTTGGCCATCTATTTTACACATGGTAATGTAAGTTTCCATGTTATATCTCACCCTCTCCTCCCCTCTCCCTATGTCCATAAGTCTATTCTCTGTCTGTTTCTCCATTGCTGCCCTGTGAATAAATTCTTCAGTTCTATTTTTCTAGATTCTGTATATATCCATTAGAATACTATATTTATCTTTCTCTTTCTGACTGACTTCACTCTCTATAATAGGTTCTAGATTCATCCACCTCATGAGAACTGACTCAAAGGCATTCCTTTTTATGGCTGAGTAATATTCCATTGTGTATAGGTACCACAACGTCTTTATCCATTCATCTGTTGTAAATAGTGTAAATAGTGCTGCAGTGAACAGTGGGATACATGTGTCTTTTTCAATTTGGGTTTCCTCAGGGTATATGCCTAGGAGTAGAATTTCTGGGTCATGTGGTTTTATTCCTATTTTTTTAAGAAATCTCCATACCTTCTTCCATAGTGGCTATATCAGTTTACATTTCCACTGACAGTGCAAGAAAGAAAGAAGAAAGTGAAGTTGCTCAGTTGTGTCCAACTCTTTGTGACCCCATGGACTGTAGCCCACCAGGCTCCTCCATCCATGGAATTTTCCAGGCAAGAGTACTGGAGTGGATTGCCATTTCCTTCTCCAGGGGATCTGACCCAGGGGTCGAACCTGGGTCTCCTGCATTGCGGGCAGACAGTTTACCATCTGAGCCACCCTTTTCTTCACACCCTCTCCAGCATTTATTGTTTGTAGAGTTTTTGATGATGGCCATTCTGACTGATGTGAGGTGATATCTCATTGTAGTTTTGATTTGCATTTCTCTAATAATGAGCAATGTTGAGCATCTTTTCATGTGTTTGTTAGCCATTTGTGTGTCTTCTTTGGAGAAATGTCTGCTTGGGTCTTTAAGGGGATCTGACCCAGGGGTCGAACCTGGGTCTCCTGCATTGCGGGCAGACAGTTTACCATCTGAGCCACCCTTTTCTTCACACCCTCTCCAGCATTTATTGTTTGTAGAGTTTTTGATGATGGCCATTCTGACTGATGTGAGGTGATATCTCATTGTAGTTTTGATTTGCATTTCTCTAATAATGAGCAATGTTGAGCATCTTTTCATGTGTTTGTTAGCCATTTGTGTGTCTTCTTTGGAGAAATGTCTGCTTGGGTCTTTTCCCCACTTTTTGATTGGGTTGTTTATTTTGTTGGTATTGAGTTGTATGAGCTGCTTGTATATTTTGGAAATTAATCTTTTGTCAGTTTTCTCATTTGCTATTGTTTTCTCCCATTCTGAGGGTTGTCTTTTCACCTTGCTTATAGTTTCCTTTGCTATGCAAAAGCTTTTATGTTTAATCAGATCCCACTTGTTTACTTTTGTTTTTATTTCCATTACTCTAGTAAGTGGGTCATTTATGTAATCAAGTGTTCTGCCTATGTTTTCCTGTAAGAGTTTTATAGTTTCTGGTCTTGCATTTAGGTCTTTAATCCATTTTGAGTTTATCTTTGTTTATGGTGTTAGGAAGTGTTCTAATTTCATTCTTTTACATGTTGCTGTCCAGATTTCCCAACACCATTTATTGAAGAGGCTGTGTGCCCCATTGTATATTCTTGCCTCCTTTGTCGAAAATTAGGTACCCATAGGTTAATGGGTTTATTTCTGAGCTTTCTATCTTGTTCCATTGGTCTGTATTTCTGTTTTTGTGCCAGTACCATACTGTCTTGATGACTATAGCTTTGTAGTATAATCTGAAGTCAGGGAGTTTGTTTCCTCCAGCTCCATTCTTCTTTCTCAAGACCACTTTGGCTATTTGGGTCTTTTGTGTTTCCATATGAATTGTGAAAATTTTTGTTCTATTCTGTGAAAAATGTCATTAGTAATTGGATAGGGATCACATTGAATCTGTAGATTGTGTTTGTTAATATAGTCATTTTTACAATATTAATTCTCCCTACCCAGGAACATGGAATATCTCTCCATCTGTTTATGTCACCTTTGATTTCTTTCATTAGTGTCTTACAATTTTCTATGTACAGTTCTTTTGTCTCCTTAGGTAAATTTATTCCTAGATATTTTTTTTGTTGCAATGGTGAATGGGATTGATTCCTTAATTTCTTTCTGTATTTTCATTGTTAATATAGAGAAATGCAAGTGATTTCTATGTATTGAATTTGTATCCTGCAACTTTGCTAAATTCTCTGATTAGCTCTAGTAATTTTCTGATACTATCTTTAGGGTTTTTTTATGTACAGTATCATGTCATCTGCAAACAGTGAGAACTTTACTTCTTCTTTTCCAATCTGAATTCCTTTTATTTCTTTTTCTTGTCTGCTGTAGCTAGGACTTCTAGAACTATGCTGAATAATAGTGGTAAAAGTGAACACCCTCCTCTTGTTCCTGACCTTAGAGGAAATGCTTTCAACTTTTTACAATTGAGAATAGTGTTTGCTGTAGGCTTATCATATATGGCCTTTACTATGTTGAGGTAGGTTCTGTCTATGCACATTTTTTGAAGAGTTTTAATCATAAATGGGTGCTGAATTTAGTCAAAGGTTTTTCCTGCATCTATTGAGATTATCATATTGTTTTTATCTTTCAATTTGTTAATGTGGTGTATCACATTGATTGCTTTCCATATATTGAAGAATCTTTGCATTCCTGGAATAAACCAAGCTTGATCATGGTATATGAGCTTTTTGATGTGTTGCTGAATTCTGTTTGCTAAAATTTTGTTGAGGATTTTGCATCACTATGTTCATCAGTGATATTGGCCTGTATTTTTCTTTTTGTGTGTTGTCTTTGTCTCGTTTTGGTATCAGGGTGATAGTGGCTTCGTAGAATGAATTTGAAAGTGTTCTTCCTCTGCGATTTTTTGAAAAGTTTTAGAAGGATAGGCAATAGCTCTTCTCTAAATGTTTGATAGAATTCTCCTGTGAAGCCATCTAGTCCTGGGTTTTTATTTTCTGAGAGATTTTTGATCACAGCTTCAATTTCAGTGCTTGTAATTGGGTTGTTCATAATTTCTGTTTCTTCCTAGTTCAGTCTTAGAAGATTGAACTTTTCTAAGAATCTGTCCATTTCTTCCAGGTTATCCATTTTATTGCCATATGGTTGTTCATAATAGTCTCTCTCTCTCTCTTTCTCTCTCTCTCTCTTTTTTTTCTGGTTAGCAAGTCATCACTTATTCATTAACACAACTCCAAGTCCAGAAAGCTGCCTGACATGACAACTTTTCTTTCTTGGTTATGGTCCCCTCCAGACAGTAGAGTGACAGGGTCATGGATCCCCTTCAACAGAGTGAGATGTGCTTGCCCCAGGGTGCCCTCTTCAGAGACACCCTGTAATTTTGCCAGCCTTGCCAACATGTGACATGGGGGGGGTCACCCCACTGTCTGTTGTAACCTCTCCCTTTTCATTTCTAATTTTGTTGATTTGATTCTTCTTTCTTTTTTCCTTGATGAGTTTGGCTAAAGGTTTGTCAATTTGGTTTATCTTCTCAAAGAATCAGCTTTTAGTTTTATTAATCTTTACTGTTTTTTTTTTAATTTCTTTTTCATTTATTTCTGCTCAGATCTTTATGATTTCTTTCCTTCTACTAATTTTGGAGTTTTTTGGTTCTTCCTTTTCCTAGTTGTTTTAGGTATAAAATTAGGTTGTCTATTCAATGTTTTTCTTGTTTCTTGAGGTAGGATTGTATTGCTATAAACTTCCTTCTTAGAACTGCTTTTGCTACATCTCATAGGTTTTGAGTTGTCACATTTTCATTGTCATTTGTTTCTAGAAATTTTTTGATTTCCCTTTTGATTTCTTCAGTGACCTGTTGGTTATTCAGAAACGTATTGTTTAATATCCATGTGTTTGTGTTTCTTACAGTTTTTTTCTTATAAATGATATCTAGTCCATAGTGTTGTGGTCAGAGAAGATGCTTGATACAATTTCAGTTTTCTTAAATTTACTGAGGTTTGATTTGTGATCCAAAATATGGTCTCTCCTGGAGAATGTTCCATGTACACTTGAGAAGAAGGTGTATTCTGCACTCGAATGGAATGTCCTAAAGATATCAGTGAGATCCATCTTATCTAATGTATCATTTAAGACTTGTGTTTCCTTATTAATTTTCTGTTAATTAAAGTCTCCTAATTAATTAAAGTCTTCTACTATTATTGTGATACTGTCAATTTCTCCTTTTATGTCTGTTCAGTTCACTTCAGTCGCTCCGTCATGTCCAACTCTTTGCGACCCCATGAGTTGCATCACGCCAGGCCTCTTAGTGTTTGTCTTATGTATTGAGGTACTCCTATGTTGGATGCATAGATATTTACAATTATTATGTCTTCCTCTTGGATTGATCCCTTGATCATTATGTAGTGCCAACAAAGGTCCATCTAGTCAAGACTATGGTTTTTCCAGTAGTCATGTATGAATGTGAGAGTTGGACTGTGAAGAAAGCTGAGCACCAAAGAATTGATGCTACAACTGTGGTGTTGGAGAATACTCTTGAGAGTCCTTTGGACTGCAAGGAGATCCAACCAGTTCATCCTAAAAGAGATCAGTCCTGAGTGGTCATTAGAAGGACTGATGTTGAAGCTGAAACTCCAATATTTTGGCCACTTGATATGAAGAGCTGACTCATCTGAAAAGACCCTGATGCTGGGAAAAACTGACGGCAGGAGGAGAAGGGGACGACAGAGGATGAGATGGTTGGATGGCATCACCGACTCAATGGATATGAGTTTGGGTAAACTCCAGGAGTTGGTGATGGACAAGGACGCTTACTCCTTGGAAGAAAAGTTATGAGCAACCTAGAAAGCATATTCAAAAGCAGAGACATTACCTTGCCAACTAAGGTCCATCTAGTCAAGGCTATGGTTTTTCCAGTAGTCATGTATGGATGTGAGAGTTGGACTGTGAAGAAGGCTGAGACCGAAGAACTGATGCATTTGAACTGTGGTGTTGGAGAAGACTCTTGAGAGTCCCTTGGACTGCAAGGAGATCCAACTAGTCCATTCTGAAGGAGATCAGTCCTGGGATTTCTTTGGAACGAATGATGCTAAAGCTGAAACTCCAGTACTTTGGCCACCTCATGCGAAGAGTTGACTCGTTGGAAAAGACTCTGATGCTGGGAGGGATTGGGGGCAGGAGGAGAAGGGGATGACAGAGGATGAGTTGGCTGGATGGCATCACTGACTCGATGGATGTGAGTCTGAGTGAACTCCGGGAGTTGGTGATGGACAGGGAGGCCTGGCATGCTGCGATTCATGGGGTCACAAAGAGTTGGACACAACTGAGCAACTGAACTGAACTGAACTGAAGGAGGCCTGGCGTGCTGCAGTCCATGGGGTTGCAAAGAGTCAGACATGACTGAGTGACTGAACTGAACTAAATTGAACTGTCCTTCCTTATCTCTTGTAGTATTCTTTATATTAAGCTCTATTTTGTCTGATATGAGGATTGCTACTCCAGCATTCTTTTGCTTCCCATTTGCATGGAATATATTTTTCCATCCTCTCACTTTCAGCTTATATGTGTCTTGAGGTCTGAAGTGGGTTTCTTGTAGACAGCATATATATGGGTCTTGTTATTGTATCCATTCAGCCAGTCTGTGTCTTCTGGTTGAAGCAATTAATCCATTTACATTTAAAGTAATTATTGATATATACATTCCTATTGCCATTTTCTTAATTGTTTGGAGTTGATTTTGTAGATCTTTTTACTTTTCTTGTATTTCTTGACTTTATAAGTCCCTTTAACACTTGTTGTAAAGCTGGTTTGGTGGTACTGAATTCTCTTAAGTTTTCATAACTTTTGCTTGTCTGAAAAGCTTTTTATTTCTCCATCAATTTTGAGTGAGATCCTTGCCAGGTACAGTCATCTTGGTTGTAGATTTTTCCCTTTCAGTACTTTAAATATATCCTGCCATTCCCTTCTGGCCTGCAGAGTTTCTCTGAAAGATCAGCTGTTAAACGTAAGGGGTTTCCCTTGTATGTTACTTGTTGCTTTTCCCTTACTGCTTTTAAGATTCTTTCTTTGTGTTTATTCTGTTAGTTTGATTAGTATGTGTCTTGGTGTGTTTCTCCTTGGGTTTATTCTGTACGGGACTCTTCATGCCTCTTGGACTTGATTGACTATTTCCTTTTCCATGTTGGGGAAATTTCCAACTATAATCTCTTCAAAAATTTTCTCATACCCTTTCTTTTTCTCTTCTTCTTCTGGGACCCCTGTAATTCGAATGTTGGTGCATTTGATATTGTCCCAGAGGTTATTCTGCTCTTCAGAAATTATTTCCACCATTTTATCTTCCAGCTCACTGATTCGTTCTTCTGCTTCAGATATTCTGCTATTGATTCCTTCTAGAGTATTTTTAATTTCAGTAATTGTGTTGTATGTCTCTGTATGTTTATTCTTTAATTCTTCTAGGTCTTTGTTAATTGATTCTTGTATTTTCTCCAGTTTGTTTTCAAGATTTTTGATCATCTTTACTATCATTATTCTGAATTCTTTTTCAGGGAGTTTGCCTATTTCTTCTTCATTTATTTGGACTCCTGTTTTTCTAGTTTGTTCCTTCATTTGTATAGTATTTCTCTGCCTTTTCATAATTTTTTTTAACTTATTGTGTTTGAGGTCACCTTTTCCCAGGCTTCAGGGTTGAATTCTTTCTTCCTTTTGGTTTTTGCCCTCCTAAGGTTGGTCCAGTGGTTTGTGTAAGCTTCAAATAGGGTGAGATTTGTGCTGAGGTTGTGTGTGTGTGTGTGTGTGTGTGTGTTTGTCTTCTGTTGGGCAAGGCTGAATGAAGTGATAATCCTGTCTGATGATGATTGGGTTTGTATTTTTGTTGTTTGTTGTTTAGATGAGGTGTCCTGCACAGGATGCTACTCGTGGTTGGGTGATGCTGGGTCTTGTACTCAAGTGGTTTCCTTTGTGTGAGTTCTCATTATTTGATACTCCCTAGTGTTAGTTCTCAGGTAGCTAGGGTCTTGGAGTCAGTGCTCCCACTCCAAAGACTCAGGGCTTGACATCTGGTTAGGAACGAAGATTCCACAGGTGATTTGTTATGGCATTAAGTGAGCTTAAAACAAATACCCCAAAGTGAGAAACCAAAGATGAACCCCAGACAAATGGTTACAAAATCAGGTAAATAATAATTTAAATAATGGAATATACACATATACATATGCACCCATAAGAAAAGTCAAAACAGTCCAACTGAAACAAAGTACAGTAGATTGACCTGGTCAACAAACAAAATCAAAAATTGTATGTGTGTGACTGAATATAAAAAAGTGACTGAATATATACATATGCATATACACGCATAATCAAAATCAAGAGTCCAACAAAAATAAAGTACAATAGATTGATCTGGTGAACAAAGGAAGCCAAAAATTATATCTACCAGTTAAGAGCAAAACTTACTAAAGCACAAACTGGAAAATAAAATTAAAGCAAAGTGCCCATTTGGGAATAAAGCAATGAAAATAAAACTAACAAATATGTTGAGAGGAAAGGAAAGAAAAGAAATAAAGAATAGATATGCAAGGTTAAACAGAGGTGGATGAAGAAGATTTATATACATTAAAGATTAACTGCAAGGGGAAAGTAACAATAGGAAAAGCAAACAAAGGAATAAATGTAGAAAAATTAATTAAAACTAAAAAGAGAGAAAAGGAAAAAAACAAGGAAAACTCCACAGAACTGCAAAAGCCCAATGTAGAGGCAGAGGTTTATAACAACAATAAAAAATGTGACTGAGAAAAAGAGAAAAGAAAAAGCTCAAAAGCTGAATTAGATTTCATAGTGCCAATAAAATTGACAACAACAGAGGAGGGGGAAAGAGGGAGGGGGGAGAAAAAAATCCAAAGAATCTACAGAACAAGTCAAAACATAGGAATAGTCGATGTTTTTCTTGAGTCACTGCTCTCAGAGTCCTTTCCTTCACTAGGAGTCACAGTCCACCTCACCTCCCTAGGAGGCCCTCCAACACTGTGCTGTCTCTGGATCTGTTGTGGGGCAGCTTAGATTCTAATCTGGTCCTGCTTCTATGTGTTCTTGCCTCCAATGTCCACAGCTATCAGAACTGGTGTGTTTTCTTTTGTGGAAGCTCTCAGTGTTCTGAGTCTGCCTAGTTGATCATGTGGATTTAATCTGAAGCTTATACAGCTGGTGGGAAGGTTTGAGGTCTTCTTCCTTAGCCACACTGCCTCTGGGTTTCAATTGTGGTTTTATTTCCACTTCTGCATGTGGGTTGTCCTCTGGGGTTTGCTCTTGAGGATGCCCTGGAGCACTTGAGTTTGCCCTTGTGAGGGCCAGGTGTGAAGGTGGTGCAGCTGCTTGGGTCGCAGGGGTTCTGGCAGCATTAGGTACTCAGGGGAGTTGGTGGCTAGGACAGCAGGAAGTATAGTGCTCTAGAAGGGTATGACGAGTATTGGCCAATACTTCCTATATTCTTTCCTGGAGAACCCCCTGACAGAGAAGCCTGTCAGGCCACAGTCTACAGGGCTGCAAAGAGTTGGAGATGACCGAAGCAACCCTGCACGCATAGACGCAAGACTGTTTTTTGTTTGTGGCAGCTCTGCCCCAGTGAGAGTTGAGCATGAAGGTGGTGCAGCTGCTTGGCTTGCAGGGACCGTGGCGGCACCAAATGTGCAGGGACATGGACTGCCTCTGCTGCAGGAGTTATGGCCCTACCAGAGAGTCTTTTTTTGAGCCTCTTGTAGCTGGCGATCAGAGAAGGAAATGGCATCCCACTCCAGTACTCTTGCCTGGAAAATCCCATGGATGGAGGAGCCTGGTGGGCTGCAGTCCATGGGGTCACTGAGAGTTGGACACAACTGAGCGACTTCACTTTCACTTTTCACTTTTCACTTTCATGTGTTGGAGAAGGAAATGGCAACCCACTCCAGTATTCTTGCCTGGAGAATCCCAGGGATGAGGGAGCCTGGTGGCCTGCTGTCCATGGGGTCGCACAGAGTCAGACACGACTGAAGTGACTTAGCAGTAGCAGTAGCTGGTGTCAGAAGACCTCTTTGGCCAGTCTGTCTCCATAGCTCTGCCCATTCAGGCACTTAGAGGGCTTCCTTGCCTGGGGTCCTTCTCTGTTGTTTGATGCATCAGGCACATAGAGGGGGGCCCCCTGGTTGGGGTCCTACTCTGTAGATCAGGGTGTCAGGCACTTAAAGGAGCACCCTGGGTGGGGTCCTATTCTGTAGTTCAGTGCATCAGGCACTCTCTGGGCCAGCCTCTCAATTGTTTAGCTGCCTCCACTGGCTGTGTAGAGAGAGGCTATGGTGATGGCTCCACCCACTATGCGTGACTCAGCAGTATCGCCTTGCTTCCATTGCTGCCCAGCTTTCCTCCACAGGCATTTCTCACCACAGTCTCCTCCCTCACATCCCCTTGATCCATCTCTCCACAATCAACGGCAGCCCTTGCCCTGCGATTGCTCCACAATCCCTAAACTCCAGCTCCCAGCCATTGCGCCTTCCAGGGGACCTCGTCCCTGTCCGGAGGAGTATATATGGCTGCGACAAGGACTGTCTGACTCTCGTTCCATTTAGGCTGCCACAGATCAGCTGTTTCCCTCTCAGACTTAAATGTTTCTCCTCTGACTCAGACAGTTGCCCTGATATAGGGATCAGACCCTTGCTTCAGTTCTCCCACCCGTCGAGGGCAGGTCCAGTCTTGCTAACACTCCTGTTTTCCCCCCTAGTTCCTTCATCCTACCGAGTTTTGTGTGATTCTTTCCCAGTGGTCAGGCACTCCTGTCTGCTCTCAGCTGGTCTTCTGCATGCACTTCTGTGTCTTAATGTGTATTCCAGATGTATCCATGGAAAGAAATGTATTCCATGTCCACCTACGCCTCCACCATCTTTAAATCCTCAGTCATTTACTTTTAATTGTTTTTCTTCCTTGAATAAATTTTACACATAGATACAGAGTGTCCATAATCATTTAATATTCTCCTTTTCAATTTAGCATTGTCTTATATACTTTCTTTTTGTTTTTGCTGAACCATCAGATTGATATTTTTTGTGGTTACATGATATTCCATGGTATGTAACTACCCTCATTGGTTTAACACTTCACTGAATGTTGGACATTTGGGGTTTTTTTGTTTTTTTTTTTGTTTGTTTTTTCAGTTTTCCTTTCAGATGTTTTGATGCTTCTATGGTGCATATGCTGCTGGTGCTGCTGCTAAGTCACTTCAGTCGTGTCCGACTCTGTGTGATCCCATAGACAGCAGCCCACCAGGCTCCCCTGTCCCTGGGATTCTCCAGGCAAGAACACTGGAGTGGGTTGCCATTTCCTTCTCCAATGCATGAAGTGAAAAGTGAAAGTGAAGTCGCTCAGTCGTATTTAACTCTTAGCGACCCCATGGACTGCAGCCTACCAGGCTTCTCTGTCCATGGAATTTTCCAGGCAAGAGTACTGGAGTGGGGTGCCATAGCCTTCTCCATGGTGCATATAGTTGAACTATTTTGTTACGTTCTTAGAAGTGGAACTCTTGGCCCAAAGAACATAAACACCTGGGGGCTCTAAATACTTGCTGCCTGTATAATAAATATTCTCTTTCTGACTATAGTAGAGTGTGTGTAGACCTGGAATAGTTCATCCAGAATCTTACTGACTTCTATAAAATTTTCATATATTCACCATTTGATGGCATAAAAAATATATCCAAGGAATTGACCTTTGAAATTCATCTATTTTTTATTTCAGTCTTTGCTAAATGATACTGACTTTGCATGGTTTTAAATTCTGTTTTTGCTATTCTAGACTGTTGTGTTTTGTTTGCTTATTTTTATTTAATTTTCCCTTGAAAATGGCTTTTTCCCCCTTTAGTGTAGAAACCTATTTCTTTTCTGCAGAATGTAAAAGTTTTATCATATCTTTATTTTTGTTTTTACTTATTCTGTTTTATTTATTTATATGTTTTGGGATTCTTATTATTGTTTTTATTCAAACAAAGTGACCCCCTCAAAGAGTTGTTCAGTCTTTCCTTGGAATTGTTGATCTCAAATGTGTGGCTGGCTGTTGGCCTTTCACACATAGATGTCCCAGGGACACTCAAGAATCAAGACTGAAAATGAATTAACTCCCTCTCCCTGGAGATCTCTTCTTTCATCATGCCTCTTCCTCTCTGTTTGTCCCTTCATTTATTCATTGAAATATTTATGAGTTCCTCTGAGGTGCCAAGCCCTATTCCAAGCACTAGAAGTACTTAAACACGGGGACCAAGCCCCACTCTTATTCTAGTTGAGAAAACAGACCATTATAGGCCTAAATGATGGACTTTCCCATGTTGAGCTCTGAAGACGTTACTGCCTAACAGAAGAATTTTCAAGCTTTCGATCTCTGGGTTAGGAAGGTCACATGGAGGAGGAAACAGCAACCCACTCCAGTATTCTTGCCTGGGAAATTCCATGGACAGAAGAGCCTGAAGGGCTACCATCCAAAGGGTCACAAAGAGTCAGACATCACTGAGTGACTGAGCAGCAGCAGCAGCAGCAGCATTCTTTCATCTATACTTTATATTAAATTTAAAAATGGGAGTGTTGCTAATGTAGTGAAAAGAAGCCTCTTATGATTCAGAACAAAGTATGTTCTGAATTTGTCTAGATTTGTGAGATTCAAAGGCTCATTGTTCGTGAGATATGAGTTAATTGTTCTATTTCTATTCTCTTGTCCACAGAGTGGTAAGTAAAATAATTTCCACAATTTCTTCATCCAAAAATATTTGTTCAGTCCCTACCATGGATCAGATTCATGGCACAGGTGATCTCAGGCAGTGAATAGCCTGTCACATTCTTCTCTCTTTCCCTGGGATCTGCCAAGGTGAAGCTATACATTGAACACAAAATAGGGGCTTGTTAATACCATTGGAGACATGGGTTCAGCCCAGTGTAGGAGACATACTGTATTAGAACATAATCCCCATGAGAGCTGAGATCTTGTTTGGCCTCACTTATAGCTGTATTCATAGCTAGATCCACTGAGAATGATGCTTGGCACATGGTGGGTGCTCAAAAGTATTTATTGAAGGAATGAAACCCAGACCCTTATATCAGAGTATTAAAAATATGACAATAGAGGCATAGCCATAGAACAACTGGAAGATGGGGAAAAGTGAACAATTCTGGCTGGGAAGTTGAAGCAGTCTTCACGAAAGAGGGTGATTGAATTTGATCCAGAAAGATGTGTAGGGATTTGAGGGTGGGCATGTGAGAAGTGGCAAATTTGGCCTTGGAATGCAGAATGAAGCAGGGCAAAGACTAATAGAGTTTTGCCAAGAAAATGCACCGGTCATAGCAAACACCCTCTTCCAACAACACAAGAGAAGACTACACATGGACATCACCAGATGGTCAACACCGAAATCAGATTGATTATATTCTTTGCAGCCAAAGATGGAGAAGCTCTATACAGTCAGCAAAAACAAGACCAGGAGCTGATTGTGGCTCAGACCATGAACTCCTTATTGCCAAATTCAGACTGAAATTGAACACAGTAGGGAAAACCACTAGACCATTCAGGTATGACCTAAATCAAACTGCTTATGATTATACAGTGGAAGTGAGAAATAGATTTAAGGGCCTAGATCTGATAGATAGAGTGCCTGATGAACTATGGAATGAGGTTTGTGACATTGTACAGGAGACAGGGATCAAGACCATCCCCACGGAAAAGAAATGCAAAAAAAGCAAAATGGCTGTCTGGGGAGGCCTTACAAATTGCTGTGAAAAGAAGAGAAGCGAAAAGCAAAGGAGAAAAGGAAATATATAAGCATCTGAATGCAGAGTTCCAAAGAATAGCAAGAAGAGATAAGAAAGCCTTCTTCAGCAATCAATGCAAAGAAATAGAGGAAAAGAACAGAATGGGAAAGACTAGAGATCTCTTCAAGAAAATTAGAGATACCAAGGGAACATTTCATGCAAAGATGGGCTCGATAAAGGACAGAAATGGTCTGGACCTAACAGAAGCAGAAGATATTAAGAAGAGGTGGCAAGAATACATGGAAGAACTGTACAAAAAAGATCTTCATGACCCAGATAATCATGATGATGTGTTGACTAATCTAGAGCCAGACATCTTGGAAT
>SJXQ01013203.1:55441-80257 GCA_006408695.1 Aepyceros melampus
CACAAGCTGGAATCAAGATTGCTGGGAGAAATACCAATAACCTCAGATATGCAGATGACACCACCCTTATGGAAGAAAGTAAAGAGGAGCTAAAAAGCCTCTTGATGAAAGTGAAAGAAGAGAGTGAAAAAGTTGGCTTAAAGCTCAACATTCAGAAAATGAAGATCATGGCATCTGGCCCCATCACTTCATGGGAAATAGATGGAGAAACAATGGAAACAGTATCAGACTTTATTTTTTTGAGCTCCAAAATCACTGCAGATGGTGACTGCAGACATGAAATTAAAAGACACTCCTTGGAAGAAAAGTTATGACCAACCTAGATAGCATATTGAAAAGCAGAGACATTACTTTGCTGACTAAGGTCCATCTAGTCAAGGATATGGTTTTTCCAGTGGTCATGTATGGATGTGAGAGTTGGACTGAGAAGAAGGCTGAGCGCCAAAGAATTGATGCTTTTGAACTGTGGTGTTGTAGAAGACTCTTGAGAGTCCCTTGGACTGCAAGGAGATCCAACCAGTCCACTCTGAAGGAGATCAGCCCTAGGATTTCTTTGGAAGGAATGATGCTAAAGCTGAAACTCCAGTACTTTGGCCACCTCATGTGAAGAGTTGACTTGTTGGAAAAGACTCTGATGCTGGGAGGGATTGGGGGCAGTAGGAGAAGGGGACGACAGAGGATGATGGCTGGATGGCATCACTGACTCGATGGATGTGAGTGTGAGTGAACTCCGGGAGTTGGTGATGGACAGGGAGGCCTGGCTTGCCTCAATTCATGGGATCACAAAGAGTCGGACACGACTGAGCGACTGAACTGAACTAACTGAACTGATGTGAGAAGTGTTCTGAGTGAGAGAAACAGCTTGTGTGTGCAAAGACAGGTAGAGGGGAAGAACATGGTGTATTCACCAGGGGTGTGACAGGAGACAAGACAGGGAAAGGGAAGATGGACCCGGAATACAGGGAACTGAAAATCTCTCCTAGAATCAGGGACTCTATCCTGTAGGAAATGAATACCAGTGAGAGATTTACAGCAAGCATAAAACATGAACAGATTTTTGTTTGGGAAAGATTATTTTGGCAGCAAGATAAGACTCAATGTAGGGGAGAAAGATCAAAACCAGGTGCAGACTCTGAGAGACGTTGATCCTTGAGCCCAGCCAGTATAGTGTGGAGGGTTTAGGTGAAAGAAGCATGAGTTGGTGGAAAGTGAATGTGTGCAGTGAGCCAGAGGGCAAAGTTGAGAACACCCGCAAACTCCCCATCTTGGACAGCTAAGAGACCGAGCCACTGTTAATCACTACATCCATATCACCTCTGCCCTTCTAAACACCCTGTCATTCTCTACCCCTTACCATATTTTTGTTTTCTTCACAGAACATTTCACCACCTGACATTATGTATGTATTTGTTCATGATCTGTATCCTCCACTAGAGTAAGAGTGGGACTTGGTCCATCGTGTTCTAAGTATTTCTAGTATTGCTGGAGTATTGCTTGACACCTTGTAAGCACTCCCAAATATGTGAATGAATAAATAAATGGAAGATTAGAAGGAAGAGGTACCATGAGAGGAAAGGAAAGGAAACTCACTTGAGGTCCTCTCGATTCTTGGATGTCCCCAGGGCATCTGGGTGAGCAAGGCGCATAGGCAGCCACATGTTTGGAGTTTAGGAGCAAAGTCTGAGTTAAGGAGATAGATTCAAAGGTTCTTTGAGGTAATGAGAAAGGGAGACTGTAGAGGGCCAATACAGGACAGCTAGAGAAGCAGAAGCTCCAGGTCGGGATCTGTGATGCCAGAGCCTAAGGAGGAGAGGTGGCAAGAGCCCTGGGCCTGGAGTCAGAAAGACCTGAATTCAAGTCTCAGCACTGCCGCATTCCAGCTGAGGGACCTTCCTTAGGCTGTCTAAGCCTAGGTCCCTCATCCTTATGTGAGAAAAATCATAATGGCCCCCTGCAAGATGGTTATGAGACGGCTCACATAATATGCTCAGGACAGCGTGCAGCATTCAATGTTCAACGGGAAACGCTCTCTCAACACACATTGTCCAATGTTGCTATTTTTATGATTAATGAATTACTGAGGAGTTTTGAAATAATCCTACAGGATGATGTCTGAAAGCCATTTGACTTTCAAGCGGGACATCAGTAATGATCCTAGCCAGAACAGTTTCGGTGGCCAATGGGGAGTGGAAGCCAGTTTGCAGAAGGTGGAGGAGTGGATAGAAGTTGAGAAAATAAATATAGGAAGTGAAGACTTTAGTCTCAAGATCTTCATAGAAAGGAAAGGAGAAAAAGATGGTGGGAACTTGATGTGAGAGCCACAGCGATAGAAGATACTGAATTCATGTAATGGTATTGGTGGGTCCACTGCTACCCTCTTTCTTGGTCAAGGATTAAACATGTCCTTTCACTGCCCTGTCACTTTATCAGGTGACCAAAGCCCCCACTGTCTGCTCAGGGCAGCGCCCATGTGCCCAGGACAGTTGTCCATAGGTAAGGAGTGGGTGGGAGAGGTTCATACTTGGCAGCTGATCCACAGTTTCTTCCACTCTGAGTGTGGCCCTCTGCAAAGGAAGATTTCCTGTATAATTCTTAAGGTGATGCTTCTCTTTACTGTATGTGATATATTGTGTGATATTTTACTTCATTTCTATCTGAATTGATTTCATGAGCCACTAACAGGTGTCAACCTTTCTGTGTGAAAAATGGTTGGAATCGAAGCTCAGGATTGCAAGACTTTATGAGATCCTGCAGTGAAAAATCCTCACATATGCAGTCATCTTTATTGATTCAGATATAACTAGAGTCTCATTTTAAATTCTAATAGCAAAGGCCAAAGATTTTGATCAATGATTGTAATTTGGAGAGGAAGAAACCTTCTGGTTTTCATTAAGATCCCCTAAAGTTTATTGATAACACAGCAAAAGGTGGTCAACGTTGGTTGGCATGAGAGGCAATCAGAAATGCCCATGTGTGTTCAGAAGGGGGTGGTCACTATGTTTGATCCAGGCGAGGGTGCATCATGGAGCCTGTGGGTCTGTGGCTCTCAGATACTTTCCCCTGCTGTATGTTGGCACCCAGCATAGACACACATTGGTTCCTGAGCTTGGGACAGCTTCATGATTTTTCTCTTGGTCAGGATTAGTGGTGAGGAGAAGTGGTTATACATGCCAGTGTCTGGCATTGTGCTCTGCTTTTCCACTCAGACTTTGCCTGGCAGTTCTTTGCAAGATCAGATGTAGGGTGTGAATCATTATTTCACCTGCTCTGCCCAGCACTTTATACTGGGCACATCCCATGCTTAACTGTTCTCCCTGTTTCTGTAATCCACTCATTCTGTGGCATCCTTGGAGATAGATGCTTGGATTACTGACTATGTAATGGAAGGAGAGGTCTTACCTCTGAACTTTTATTTTTTTAGTGAAGAAATATCTTCCTGGTATTTATTTTATTTTTGGCCACACTGCATGGCATGTGTGATCTTAGTTCCCCAACCAGAGATCAGACTCATGCCCCTTGCATTGGAAGCACAGAGGCTTAACCACTGCACCACCAGGGAAGTCCCTTAATTCTGAACTTTTAAAATTCCACTGGAAAGCTCCCTTTACCAGCACTGCTCTTGTTGCCATGATTGAGGAGTTCAACGACATTAGCCCATCCTGAGCCCTCAGGGCTGCAGGACGGTGGAAAACACCAAGGGGCATCCAAGATATAATTAACCTCCCCGAGTTCTCCCTGGGAGCCTGGTGTGGGGCAGCCCCAGTCATAACTTTGGCTGCCTTGAAAACACGGTGGTGGAAAATCTTGTTAAGCTGTAAGCATCTGTGAACAACCTGAATAAGAGACCTTGGAAATGAACCGACCCAGCTGGCCGCATGTGGTTACTACTCCAAGTTGTGACCAGCAAGGAATCTGGAGTCTTTGGCTTTGAGAAATAGCTAATTAAGTGTTCCATTCCATGGAAAATTGTCCAGGAGAAAGAGAGCATTGGGAAAATGCACCACAGATGGGAGGATGTGGGTGAGACTGGGTGAGAAGGGAATGGGAGAATGAAGTGATGAAAAAAAGACCACTTGGATTTGAAAACATTATATTGGATTGTGACTTTGACATTACACAAGAGAACAGTAGTTCGGGAGACTTAGAAATTTCTTTGAGTTATATAAAATGAAGTCAGAATAAGTAGAGTCATTTGTTATGTTTTCTCCCAAACAGTAATTGAACCAGTTGTCTGTCATTCCTGCCTCATAACCCATCTTTATACAACTCTCAGTATTCCTTCTTTAAAGGGAGGCATCACACCTTAACCCTTTATGACTAGCCAGCTGCTCTCATTCCACGAGTGAAAATTGTGTCTTTTCTGCCGATACTTGAGTCTGATAGGAGGACTGATTTCCAGGAGACTGTGACATAGAAAGTCCCCTGGTGTGCAAGCAGGGAATTAGCAGGTCTGGATTGTGTATCCATGATGCCATCACACAAAGAACGACGCATGCACATTGAGGCGGTAAGTGAACGTCTGGAGAGCAGACCCACGATGGGCTCCTATGAGGTGATGATGGTAGGACACCTGGCCAGTGTGAGGCTGAAATCCCAGACAGTGAGGCGCCCGGATGTGATAGGCAAGGATGCTAAAGAGAAGATGCTGCCCGTGTCATGATAGTGCCATGGTTAGCTGGGAATTTTAGGAGAGGAGCCTGCTCAGGAAGACCAGCCAGTGGAGGAAATTCAAGAAGGGAAGAAAAACTCCCACCAGCTTCTATATAGTATCCAGAAAGGTTTCTGTCTAGTACCCTGATGTTCAGGAGTGGAAAGAGGGGGCAGTATCAGCTCCAGGAACAAAAATCAACACCTTGATTCTTTTTATTCTAAAGCTGAAGGCAACCGTCTTGGCTAGAGATTTCAGCTGGGTGGACCCCAGCACTCCCCTGCCGCAAGGCTCGTCTTTTTTTTTTTTTTTTTTTGTAATTTTGTTTATTTATTTTTGGCCGTGCTGGATCTTCACTGCTGTTGGAGGGCTTTCTCTAGTTGCAGCGAGAGGAAGCTGCTGTTCGTGGCAGTTCGTGGGCTTCTCACTGCACTGGTTTCTCTTATTGCAGAGCACGGGCTCTTTGGGCACTCAGCTTCAGTGGTTGCAGCACATGGGCTTAGTAGTTGGGACTCGTGGTCTTAGTTTCCCTGTGGCAAGTGGAATCTTCCCAGACCAGGGATCAAACCCAGGTCTCCTGCATTGATTGGTAGGCAGATTCTCCACCACTGGACCACCAGGGAAGTTTTCATTGCTTTTTCATTGGCATAATTCTACCCTAAACAGGTTTGGGTGTGGTCATTGACTTCACTGGCTGGAGGAGGAAAATTGAGTACAGAGGGCTTAAAAGGAGGGTCTAGGCAGGAAACAGAATCTTATTCAGTCACTTCAAGTGAAGAAACATTAATGAAGGGACTGTTTGCAGAGGGGGAGGCAGGTCAAGGCAGCTAAAAGGGGATTTCACCCTAGAACTGGCAAAGCAGGAAGTTGTCAGCACCTCTGGAGTTCAGCGGTGGAGGGAAATAGTGGTACTGGAGCCTGCAAGAGTGCAGTCCACTAGTTGGGGTTGGGGGGGCGGGTATCTGTAGAGAGACAAAAGACAGGGAGGGAAGTTGGAACAAATGCCTCAGCCCTTCTCTCCTTGCTGCCCTCTGACCTCCCACCTCCCATTGGCTCAGCCCATCAGAAACTCTGTCAACAAGAGAAATTGGGTCATGTTGTCTTTGGAGGGGTCAGCCTTCTGGAACATGGGGCAGGCAAGGGCAGAGAATGGACCTAGGGGCAGATGGGTGGACCAGAGTAAGCAGCAAAGAGATTCTTTTGAAAAGTTTTCTTAAAGGCCCAGCATTTCTATTTATGCCATCACCTCACTTGAGATATTTCTGTACAACCGCAGCAGTCAGCTGGTGGTGGTCCACACTCCAGGCAATGACACAGGAAGTACCTGCCTGTGGATAACTATCAGTAATATCCAAAGTACAGACTTCAGAGCTGCAGTAATTTTCAGGTTTAAATACTTAAAACCTTTTCAAGTTTTCCTCTCTTTGATTCTTCCCTAAAAGAGCAACAAGGGAATATTCCCTGAGAAGATGTTACAAATGTGCTTTTCAAGCTACAGAAATAATTTGATTCAGCATCTAATGCATATTTATTAGGTTCCTTTGCTACTACCCTGGTGATTCAGGTGGTAAAGAATCTGCTTACAATTCAGGAGGGCTGCATTCAATCCCTGAGTCAGGAAGACCCCTTGGAGAAGGGAATGGCAACCTACTCCAGTGTTCTTGCCTGGAGAATTCCGTGGACAGAAGAGCCTGGCAGGCTGCAGTCCATGGGGTGGCAAAGAGTCAGACATTACTGAGAGACTTACACACTTTAGATACTATCATAAAAAAAGAAACACCTAAAAAAATTCACCCTTCCACAAAAGCCCTTTGAGTTGCTATGGATTGAGATTTGGTTGGAGACTTTACTATCAGAGTGGTTAAGTCTCCCTAGTCCAGTGCTGCTGTGTGCTAGACTGAAGGCCATTCAGGGCTTCATTCTATCATCATTTCCTATGCTTCATAAGCAGCTGCTTACACAGCCCAAGGAACCACACCAGGACAAGGGTAAGGCCAAGCCACCCCTGGAGAGGGGATTAGAAACTGCACAGAAATTTGTGGACATGTATTGCTCATGTGTTTTCTAACATTATGAAATTCCCTGAGGAGGAGGGGAACAAAGCTCTGCAAAAGACTTGCCAACTCTGCTTTGGATTTGAAAGTACAACTAAGTGTCAGAGTAGCCTGGCAGGCTACAGGGATAGAAAAAGAGTCAGCCACAACATAACTTCTGAAATGGGACAATAATTCTCTGCATGTTCTCCTGTTTGCAGCTTCCCTCTTAAGTCTTGGGCTCACGGATGGACTCCTCAGTGTCCCCAGGAGCCCAGCACTGACCTGCTGTGCTTGAGAAATCTTGCAAGGAGACTTACCTTCCTCTTGAAATGGAGGGAGCTGGGGCAGGAAATTCCACTTAGAGCTTCACTTCTATGGCTTTAGTTTGACTCCTGCTAAAATGCAAATTTCCTAGAAAGGAAAACTCTCCAAGTCTTTTCAACTCTCTACCATGGGTAGAAGAAATGAAGAAGGAAATGGCAACCCACTCCAATATTCTTGCCTGGGAAATCCCATGGACAGAGGAGCCTGGCAGGTTACAGTCCATGGGTTTGCAAAGAATCTGACACAATTTAGCAACTGAACACCAACAACAGCAACCATGGGTCGGTCACTCCCATTCTGCTGCCTCGAGGGACTGGGCAGGAGTTTGCCACCCTTGGTTTACATCTTCCTGTAAGGTCATTTTCTCATTTTCTCTCCAGAACCCATTTCTAAAAGGGACACAGATCCTGGATACTCCTGTGGTGGAGCAGATCCCCCCTCTACATATAAATGAGAGGAGAAAGAGAGTAAGTCAGAAAATGCTCCAGGCTGGCCTGTTCTCCTCACTAGGTTTCAAAAGAGTTTCCAAATGTTCTGGTCTCATAATTAGGTTCTCTATGGAGAGGAAAGGTCAGAAGATCCCTGGCCCTACGTGTAGTATCTGGATCACAGCAATCAGACTTTACTTGGTTTAAGAACAAAATATAGCCAGAGAAGCATGTTGGATCTGCTGCTAGTACTGTTTAGGGGTTGTTTGCAGCAGAGTTCAATGATTTGAGGCAGGAAAAAAATACAGTGATTTTACAGCAACATTTTGAGCCAAAGACTAGTTCTACTTACATCATAGAAGTGTGTTCTGTACCTGATGTGAAAGCATGCTGTTTGTTAAGTGGAAAATTCTTAAGCATCAAACATTTAGTGATCTCCACCCCACCAATGCAAACCTGAGAACATGACCTGAAACTAAATAATAAAGCAAAAGGAGGGTATTGCATCTTGGATCCTGTATCTATTGATACATCACTTGATAACTGAATCTGGCAAAAGAGTGAATTAGAGTCTCTAAATTTTAGAAACAAGGTAGAATCAAATTACCCAGAGAACGGCATCCCTAACTGCCAGCATCACTACCCATCAGACTTCCTCACTAAAACTGGCCTGCAGGTACTCCCCTTACCTGAGCCTACAGATAGGTTGGCTTATTTATTTAGTGCTGGCATTTCTCGTTCTCTAATCCTCCATCCCCTGTGACTCTCATCCTCCATAGATTTCTTTTTCAAGCCCAATAGCATGCTTGTATTGTGCATATGATTAGTTGCCTTATGGCAGAAAAGGAGCAGGTCAGGAAACATCCTCTAGAATGGGCTGTGTCTCTAAAGTCTTTGGTAAGTCTTTGGTAGTCCAGTGGCTAAGAGTACGTGCTCCCAATGCACGGGACCTGGGTTTGAGCCCTGGTCAGGGAACTAGATCACACATACAGCAACTAAAGATCCCGTGTGCTGCAACTAAGACTCGGTGCAGCCAAATAAATAAAAACGTTTTAAAAAATATGAAGTCTTTGGCAAGATTAAAAAATAGCAGGATGTCATCTCTCTGGAAAGTGCCATCGGCATGGTGGCTGAAGGGATGAGGTATCTAGCTGCCCTGAGTGGTGCCCTACCATCCTGAGACCAGTGCTCTATTTCTGTGAATGAATCCATATATTAAAGCTGGTCCCCATAGGTCTGTGTTGCCAAGGCTTCTCTGCTCTATCTGTGGTATAGCTGAGTTGCCTGTGCAGGGATATGGAAGAATCACTGAGTGTGCAGTGAGAGGTTCTTTCCATACAGCTTCACGCTACAGAAACAGCCAGGAGCGAGTTCTTGCCAATAGTAGTAACAGTTGGAAACAAGAGCAGAGTGAATGTGAGTGTGCAAAGCAATGTATTAAAGCTGGTCCCCATAGGTCTGTGTTGCCAAGGCTTCTCTGCTCTATCTGTGGTATAGCTGAGTTGCCTGTGCAGGGATATGGAAGAATCACGAGTGTGCAGTGAGAGGTTCTTTCCATACAGCTTCACGCTACAGAAACAGCCAGGAGCGAGTTCTTGCCAATAGTAGTAACAGTTGGAAACAAGAGCAGAGTGAATGTGAGTGTGCAAAGCTCTGTAGTAGCTGTAATGGTCCTTTCAGGTGAACTCAAGGTATGGGAATGGTATAAAGGAGGGATGATGCTTTTTGACTGTTTAGAAAGGCAGGGTTTTGGGTGGGGTGGAGGGGGTTGGCAGTGCCTCACAGCATGTGGGATCTTAGTTCCCCAACCAGGGATTGAACCCAAGCCCCCTGCTTTGAAAGGGTGGAGTCTTAATCACTGGACCACCAAGGAAGTCCCAGAAAGGCAGTTGCTTAGGCAGCATTTTCAGTGTGTTAAAAATGAACACGAGCAGCCCTCTGCATCGCTTCCACTCATTGCTATTACCCTTGCAGGGAAGGTCTTCACAGAGTGAGTGGTTTTTCTGTATTAGATGCATTGGGAAGTGAGTGACAACTATAGGAGGGTAAAAAAGAGCTCTCTGATTATTTCAGGCAAGTGACTTCACAGATTTCTACCTGCGGAACTGTAGAGAGCAATCATATTTGTTAGCTACTGGCTAAGAGAAGCTCTCTGGTTGAGAGAATCAATATTTGGAATCTAGAGATAAAAAGAGGCTAGGTAAATAAATTATATGATTATTCTTATTTTGAATTTTGAAAAGGAGTTTTAGATGAACCTAAGCATAGGTTCTGTTTTACAGATGAAATCTAAAGGAGAAAAATGGCTTTCTAGAATCAGTGTGGAAATCTTTTGTAAATAATAGGTTGTTATTGGTCTGGAGCTGATAAGACTGCCTCATGCCTCAGGGACCAACAGCATCTCCCTGGCTGATTAGTCTTTGATATGAGCACTGATGGTGTGAAGCAGTGTGGCTTTGGAAATTAAATTTATGTAAAGGTGAGGTGTTTATGTGACATCTGATTTAATTTGGCATATTCTGAATTTTCAAGATTTTTAATTCTATCAATAACAGAATATACTGTACATGGAATCTTCCATCAAGGATCTGACTGCAGTTCTTATGTAGCCTTTGATGTGGGCATCTCTTTGGGGTAATTATGATGGAAAACTCTGCTACTCATGTCACAGTTCTGACCATGACTTTTCCATTATGTTGTAAGAACTACAAGCCAGGGTATCATGCTTCTGTTCCTGCCCTTATACGCCTGTGACCTGACAGTTTCTCCAGTACTGCAGAAAGTCTACTAAGGCTAAGACTCTCCTGGGCAGATATTAGAGGACATTAGAGACCATTTATTTTGTCCTCTTACTTTACACACGCAGAAACTGAAGCCCAGAAATGTTAATATACTGCCCAAGCTCACACAACCACCTGGGTAGCACTTGGTCCCATTTCTCCTGTCCCCTGATCCAGTCCCATCTCTTTGAGACCATTTCAGACTGGCAGTAGGTCATTCTGATTGCCCATGGAAAGGAGTGCTTAGATGTCTCCCTCTGGTTGAAAGCCCAGGAACAGTCAGATGATATTCACCATCTACCAATGATGTTGAACCATCCTCTTTGATATACTGACTGCATTTCTAAAAACAGAAATTCCATGAGAATGGAGGGTCCCAAGCAAAATCCAACTAGGTGGGAACATCAAAAGGGTGTTGGTCATCTTCCATTTTTGTCTGTGGCCACATAAGCTAAAAGCTATGTGAGTCTGAAGACTTGAACACATCCCATAGCCCTGGGTCAGGAAGATCCTCTGGAGAAGGGAAAGGCAACCCACTCCAGTATTCTTGCCTAGAGAATCCCATAGACAGAGGAGCCTGGTGGGCCATGGTCCATAGCATCACAAAGAACTGGACACGACTGAAGCGACTTGGTGCTCATGCTCGGTTGTGACTGCTAATTTAAAGTCCTTATCTGATTATTCCAATGCCTGAGTCATCTCAATTCTGTGGTCTATCGATTGCCTTTAACCTTGAGAATTGATCATGTTTGCTTGCTTTTTTGTATGTTGCATTTTGGCTTGTATAGGTGAAGGTAGGTAGGTGAAGTCGCTCAGTCGTGTCCGACTCTTTATCCAATGCCTGAGTCATCTCAATTCTGTGGTCTATCGATTGCCTTTAACCTTGAGAATTGATCATGTTTGCTTGCTTTTTTGTATGTTGCATTTTGGCTTGTATAGGTGAAGGTAGGTAGGTGAAGTCGCTCAGTCGTGTCCGACTCTTTGCGACCCCATGGACTGTAACCTACTAGGCTTCTTCGTCCATGGGATTCTCCAGGCAAGAGTACTGGAGTGGATTGCCATTTCCTTCTCCAGGGGATCTTCCCGACCCAGGGATCGAACCTGGGTCTCCCGCATTGGAGGCAGACACTTTAACCTCTGAGCCACCAGGGAAGCCCTTGCATATATATTAAATATTTTGTTTTAAGACTCTAGGTTCTGTTTAAATGCACTGGGAAAGGTTGACTTTTTTGGTTTCATTTTAACTTGATTAGATTAGGCTGGAAATTCTGCCTCATTTTCTGTGTGCAGTGGTTCCCCATATCTGTTCAAGTTTAAAAGCCTGTTCCCCAACAGAGAGTCCTCCAGAGTGAGTATATAGTATGTACATGTTCTGTAATTCTTCAGTGATGTAATGCTCATCAGAGAATAACAAACTGTCTTGTTCCTGTGATTATTAATGTTTTATTTATTTATTTTTTAGCAACAGAAAATTCAAGGAACTCCAACAAAGAAAAACAAATCAAAAAAATTGGATCCACTCAAAGGCCAGAAGGTTATTGCAAGATTGATGAAAATGGCTTTTATTTTCCAGGTAGGGAGATATTTTATTTCGTAAAATTCCTTTGTTAAGTAGTATGATATCAGGGACCAGAAGTTCTCAAACTGTGCTTTCCCTACCACACTGACACTTCATGAGCCATACTAAGGTATTCCACTTCTAAAATGAAAGGATGATGAGGTTTCTACCCATATTTGTGGAGAAGTAATCGCCAGAAAAACTTATTAATCTCTCATTTGTTTAGTAAACAAGTTTTTTACTACATATTTTACTATGTTCCATGGAGAAGGCAATGGCACCCCACTCTGCCAGGGTCCAGCCCCGGTGGATCCAGGGTGATTCGAAGGTGGAGATGGAGTCGGCGTCCTAGCAAAAAACTTATTCAATTATAGATATAGAGAGAGATTAGAAACAGATAGTGTAGTAGGAAAATTAGTGGAGAAAAAGAGGCTGAATAACTTGGTTTATGTGGAATACCAATCACACCTACGTAGGCCACAGGCGTCTTTCCGTTCTCCCAAAGGAGAGGAGGCACTGAGGCCTCCCCTGTCTGATCTCAGAAGCCCAGGCATAATTAGTAGGCTTGGTGAGTACCCACTCCCCAGATGGGAGTTCAGCCAGAAGGGGAAAGAAAGAACGACACGGGGGAATCAGCCTTTCCAGAAACTGATCCCATTTTCTTTATTTTCAGGTTTGCTTATATACCTTTTTTTACACATAGGGATGAATACAGAGTCACGTGGGGGTCAGCAGTCCTGACCTTTATCAAAATCAGGTGCTTTACATAAAAAAAAAAGGTCTTAGGGGTTTTACATTATCTTCTGGCCATGAGGCCTACTGACACTTTATGATCCTTTTTTTCCTGATAACCAAAAACCTTATTTTTTCCAAGCATGTTTTTTCTTAAACCAGGCACCACCCTCCAAATAAAGTTACATTCCTATAGGGTGAGGGTGTAGTGAGTTACAATCAAGAAAGGAATTTATTTAACCCAAGGTTAACATGATTAATCTTAAAGGTTAATACTTATTCTCTTATATGCTAGTTATATTCATTATAAGGGCAGGGAATATGAAAATTTAACAGCAAACATCAGCCCAACAAGTGAAATCCTTTCACCAATGTTCCCCTTAAGATCTATTTAGTCTTAAGAAAGTGATAAAGTTACATTTTTACATAGCAAAGACACAGTGACTTATAACAGAGTACAGTGATCTATGGGCTTCCCTGGTAGCTCAGAGGTTAAAGCTTCTGCCTGGAATGCAGGAGACCTGGGTTCAATCCCTAGGTCTGGAAGATCCAGGAAGATCCCCTGGAGAAGGAAATGGCAACCCACTCCAGTACTCTTGCCTGGAAAACCCCATGGAGGGAGGAACCTGGTAGGCTACAGTCCATGGGGTCGCAAAGAGTTGGACACGACTGAGCGACTTCACTTTCACCTTCACAGTGATCTATAACAAGAGAGAAAATTCATTAACTCAAAAAGTCTAGTATTGCTAACATCAAAAACTACTCTATTTCTTTTTCTATATTCCAAATACATTGATTAATATATTCCCAGGTGCCTAAGGACGTGGAGGCCTGGCGGCAATCATTGACTCAACAGTGAGAAAAGCCCTATGCTAATTAAGACCTTCAAAATACCCCAAACTCTCTGTGCTGTTTATGGTTGAGAGGTAGTAAACAATCATGTGTGTAGTGGCAGGAGTATGGATAATCCTATCACACAAGCTAGTTTGCCAGCAGAGAGATTTGACCTGAGACACCCTTGTCACACCCAGGGCAGGGAATTAGTAGCAATTATTGGCACAACAAATGAAAAACCCTTCACCAATATGATTCCTAATCAACCCACTATACTAATCAATTCTAACTTCCCAAAAGAATCTGCCTTTAGTAAGTCTGAAACATCTCGTGCCTCTCACGGTTGGGAGGCTGTAAACATCACATGTGGCTGGACGAACCTATACAGGCAGGCTAGATAACCTTCAGAGGAGTTCGTAAACTGAAACACTCTTGTCACGCCCAGAAATTTTTATTAACTGGAGCTGCAAGTTAACTCCTTCTCCGAGAGAAATGGTTATGGGGGAGAGCCCCCCGTAAAGTCAGAGGTGTAGGTGAGAGCATAAAACAGACTCTGGTTTTGGGGGTAGATGCTCAGGAACAGGGGGTTTCCTGAGGCTTGATCACGCCTTTGCGTATGCCAAGCCTCCTTCCTCATGACCTTTGCCATGGGCGGAGTTCCTCACAATTTTTATTAACTGGAGCTGTAAGTTAACTCCTTCTCCGAGAGAAATGGTTATGGGGGAGAGCCCCCCGTAAAGTCAGAGGTGTAGGTGAGAGCATAAAATAGATTCTGGTTTTGGGGGTAGATGCTCAGGAACAGGGGGTTTCCTGAGGCTTGATCACGCCTTTGCGTATGCCAAGCCTTCTTCCTCATGACCTTTGCCATGGGCGGAGTACCTCACGCTGGCCCCCGGCCAGTACTCTTGCCTGGAAAATCCCATAGACAGAGGAGCCTGGAAGGCTGCAGTCCATGGGGTCTTGAAGAGTCAGACACGACTGAGCGACTTCCCTTTCACTTTTCACTTTCATGCATTGGAGAAGAAAATGGCAACCCACTCCAGTGTTCTTCCCTGGAGAATCCCAGGGACGGCTGGAGCCTGGTGGGCTGCCATCTATGGGATTGCACAGAGTCGGACACGACTGAAGCGACTTAGCAGCAGCAGTAGCAGCACTATGTTCCATGTATGTAATGTTCCTAAAGTGCTGGTCTAACATAGTAAGCAGAAGAAAATTCTTCTTTGTGGAGCGTACATGCTAGTGGGGGAGTCGGACAGCAACTGAATAAGTAAAATATGTAGTGTGTCAGATCCAGGGCTATGAAGGAAAATGGTTGAGCACATCAAAGGTAAAGGTTGCAATTCTAAGTGGTCGATGAAGAGCTTATGGGTAAGGTGATATATTAATCAGGACTTTCAAAAGGAGCGATAAGGGACTTTTGCTTGGTAGTCCATCAGTTAAGACTCCAGGCTTCCACTGTAGGGGGCATAGATTTGAACCCTGGTCAGGAAGCTAAGATCCCACATAGTTTGTGGCACAGCCAAAAAAAATTTAAAAAATGAAATTTAAAAATAAATTAATTAAAAGGGGCCATGAGATTATCTGGGGGAGAGTTCTAGCAAGGGAAGAGCAAGGCTTCACTAGAAGTCCTGAGAATGAAATGCCTATGACATCCTCTTCCTTAGAGGAAGAGGCAAATGTGTCTGGGACCTGATGAATTGTAGATGCACCATGAGACACTAACGTTGTCAGAGAAGCAATTGGAGATATGGATCTAGAGTCTGCAGAGGAAATCTGTCCAGAGATAGAAATTTTTGACACGTCAGCACAAAAGTATTCACTGCAATCATGTAAAAGCCTGTGGGGAAAGAGAGCTTAAAAAACCCAGAAGAAGAGGTGTCAATCAAAAAAGATTATACCTTGAAGTATAGCCAATCCTACTCCCAATCACCATTTAAAAAAAATTATTTATTACACTTAATTAAATCTGCTTTTTAAGTGGGAAAAATACTTAAATAGGAATTTGGGTTTCCAGCAGACATATGTGTAGAACTAACAACTAGGATATTGTATTTGAATTTTTTTACCCCTTCCAAAAAGGAAGGCCAAATAGAATTTTGAGGAGCACAGGCATTATCTTCATTGCTGACTCCTTTCTGATAATCTTTGTTCAAAGCCTTATAAATGTTTCTAGAGAAAAACAGCTAAGCTGAAGGCAGCTTCAGAGCCATTGGATCAAAGCATCCTTTGCTTAAGGTCAGGTCTGTGCAGGAGCAAAGCTGGCTCAGTTCTTCTGCCACCCTTGGGAATCAGAGCAGGGATCCATTTGACTACCTCTGTTCCAAAGAATTGATGCTTTCAAATTGTGGTGCTGGAGAAGGCTCTTGAGAGTCCCTTGGACAGCAAGGAGATCAAACCAGTCAATCCTAAAGGAAATCAGTCCTTTATTCATAGAATATTCATTGGAAGGATTGATGCTGAAACTCCAATACTTTAGCCAGCTGATGCAAAGAGCTGACTCATTGGAAAAGACCTTGATGCTGGGAAAGATTGAGGGCAGGAGGAAAAGGGGGTGGCAGAGGACTAGATGGTTGGATAGTGTCACCAACTCAATGAACATGAATTTAAGCAAACTCTGGGAGGTAGTGAAGAACAGGGAAGCCTGGCATGCTGCAGTCCATGGGGTCACGAATAGTTGGACACAACTAAGTGACTGAACAACCACAGGAGCCTCTGCTCCAGGGATCAGTGTGGATTAGCTGGTGGAGGACAGACTGTGTTGTGCAGAACAGAAGTGACAAGCTGATAGCCTGGTTCATCCTGATGCGGAAAATCAGGAAGGCGGACACATTTCAGAACTTTATTTTAATCATTATTTGTAAGAACTGTGTCATCTTTCCTGTTGCTCACTAAAAACCAGCATTTTATCTCAGGAAATCCTCAATGATGAAAAGTCTGGGTTACAAGATTTCTGCACTGTGCCATCAGAACAAGTTACAACAGGAAAAAAAAAAAAAAAAGGCTGGGGTTGGGAAACAGAATACTTTTTCTCAGGTGTAATGATTTAGGACCAGAAAAATCCTAATTTTTTTTTTTGAAATCTGTTTCTTGCCTCTACCAGTCAGATGACAGGCATCACTGAAGTATTCTGAGCTTGTTTCCTTCTCTCTCCAAATGGGATTTAAAACAGTGAAAACCCCCATAAGATCATGATGTCGATTAAATTTGATAATGTGCAGCATTTTGAAATTGGAAAGTGTTAATTACCTGTAGAGTTTTTCTATTACTGCCTCATGGGAGATATAAACAACTCACTGGGGTCCTCACCTGGGGATATAGAACACTGCTGGAAGTTTAAAAACTTTAACAGTAGTTTTAAAAGTTTAAGAGCAATTCATAAAGGCAAAACCAGCACCGTGCCCTACAGAGGAAACCTCTGAGACTAAAGGGAGAAGAGACTATGGTGACTAGATGTGTAAGCTGGAAATCAGTGGAGGGGGTGGGGCGAGTGGAAAGCGCATTTCCAGTTGAGCAGAACAGATGCCTCTTCCAGGAAACGGAATCCCAGCCCAGCTGTGAATATCAGAAGGTTCTTATAGCCAGAGGTAAAAAAAATCTGCACGCCAGCCTAAGAAATTCCTGTTTGGAATGAAGATTGAAAACCACCCCTGCTTTCATTTGCTAAATGAACTGACCCATGCTGTCTACTTAGACTGTTTCTTCATTCCTCGGACCTTTGGGCATGGGCAGTGTTTGCACTGAGAGTCTCAACTGGGGGTTACCCCTTTCTCCCCCTACCTGGGTACAGGAGAATCCCCCAGCCGAGGTAAGGAAGCTGACTCATACCCAGGAAGATGAGGATCCCTGAGCCTCCAGTAGGAGGAAGAAAGAAAGCCGTGGAGATGGTTCAAGTCCAGCCTCCAGAGCCAGAGCCCCAAATGGCCCTGGGAGATACCTTCTCACCTCTCTGGGGCTGAGGGCAGAAGGAAACTGCAGAGTAAGGGCAGCCCAGGATAGGAAACAGATCTGGAATCAGGACCTGGAAATGGCAGCGACTCCTTAATGAGGTGGAGAAGGAGTTAGTGCAGAGGCTGAGCCATAACCAGACAGGCCAGCAGCTCTGGGTCCTCTGTCCTGCTTAACAGCCAGCCAGGTGTCAGCACCATGAGGCTGGCTCTACAGTTAATTGGAAAGAAACTGCACTGATTTCTGGAGGTGAACAAAAACCCACGA
Source organism: Aepyceros melampus (assembly GCA_006408695.1). NCBI lineage: Eukaryota > Metazoa > Chordata > Mammalia > Artiodactyla > Bovidae > Aepyceros > Aepyceros melampus. The sequence continues at coordinate 72,994 of SJXQ01013203.1, forward strand.
ATGCAGAGATTGAAACAGAAAAGAGCTGGTAGAAACATACCAAATGTCTAGGTCTAATGATCTAGATCAGGAGCAGGAAGACTTTTCATGTAAAAAAGCAGCTATACATGGTGTAGACTCCACGGGCCGTGCAGCTGCACAGCTGCTCAACTCAGGCAGGCACCTGAAAAACTGCACCCCAGTTTTAAGACTGGATTCTACACAGTCCCAAAGGCTAAGAATTCAAGGAGGGTCACACTGGCCAATGAGGTCATCTTAGCAGCTTGGACCCTCACTCCTGCTCTGTGGCACTGGTTGGTGGTTGTGGCAGAGGCACACATATGCTGGGGATATAAGGATTCTTCTCACCTCACAGTGGTTCTTTGTTTTCATAGTAGGAATTCTTTATAAAAAGTAGCGTTTGTTTTCCTAATGAAAATGGTAGAGTCAGTTTATGGTAGAAAATGTGAATAGTGTGTAAATAGTACTTCAAAAACCAAACCAAACATCTTAGTCCAATAAGAAAATAGATAACGTAAAGCTGGTTTTCTTGTGTATGTGTGGCGGCCAGGGGGAGGTGTGGTGGGCGGTTGTTTTGTTTTTAAGCTTTCCCTTTTTTTGGCCATTTAAAACAAGAAACATGGGGAACTTCCCTGACGATCCAGTGGTTAAGACTCAGCGCCTCTACTGCAGGGGACATGGGTTGGATGCCTGGTGGAGGAACTAAGATCCTGTAAGCTTCACAGTGTGGCCAATATAAAATAAAAGGATTAGATCCTTTATAAATAAATAACTGAAACAAGATACGTGGACTCAAGATGAAAGCCAGCAGCTGTTTTTTTGCCACTTGGAGGGACCTAAGACCGGAGAAAGCAATGGCAACCCACTCCAGTACTCTTGCCTGGAAAATCCCAAGGACGGAGGAGCCTGGTAGGCTGCAGTCCATGAGGTCACTAAGAGTCAGACACGACTGAGCAACTTCACTTTCACTTTTCACTTTCATGCATTGGAGAAGGAAATGGCAACCCACTCCAGTGTTCTTGCCTGGAGAATCCCAGGGATGGGGGAGCCTGGTGGGCTGCAGTCTATGGGGTCGCACAGAGTCAGACACGACTGAAGCAATTTAGCAGCAGCAGCAGGACCTAAGCTTCACCAAGGCCTGCGAGTGAGCTGGAGTAGGGAAGGAAGCCAAGGCACTCAGGCTGTTGGAGCCCAGTGTGGGGACAAGCACATTTCTGTCTCAGGATAAGGGGATCCCCATATAGCTAAAAGACAAGAAAACTTACTTTTTTTTTTTTCCTTTGTTTTTTGATTATACATTTTAGGGAAGCCGTGGGGTGTGTAATATCAGATGAGAAGCTGAGGATGGGAATTCATATTTCCTTTCACTTTCTCAATTTAACAATAATGATTTTCTGTCTCCAAGTATATTATAGAAGGAAATATGGCTGAAATAAATAAATAAGATGGTAGGAAGCCTCCAGGGAGAAGGTATTTCTAGGATCAGTGTTCCCATCAGGATGGCTTCTGGGAATACTGGTTGAACAAGCTCCCACGTGTTCTCTCAACTTCCCAGCTCAGCTCCAGACCAGAGCACGGCACTGCTGTCTGAGCTGGTTAACCCTAGCAGGCATCAGACAGAACTCAGCCTTATGCAGTGGAGAAATCAAGGGGCTCACTGATTTCAGCAGGCAAAGTGTTATACCTTAGAAAACCCAAGAGCATGGGGCAAGCCTAAGGGAACAGGCATTGTCTTTATATTTTATTTTAATAATTTGATTCCTTATAGGAGTTGTGAAGAAGTGTGTGAGCCCCACCCATGCACTTGTGGGCTTCAGGTATGGAGACACCAAGGTTGTGCCCATCTCGTTCATCACGCCGGTGGGGGGCGCCATGCCCTGCCCACTGCTCCAGGTACCTGCTCCAGCTAGCTGTTCCTGGGCCCCTTTTCACTTTTCCTAGAGCTCTGGACAGCAGTGGCCCCTGTTCCTGTGACCTCTTGCTTACCAATTTCTTGCTCTTGACCCTTATCTGCCAATGCCCTGTTTAAATAGCTCAGACATGCAAGTGTTGTCCCTTGAGGACTTTGTTGCTTTACAGACAATAGATGGGTGGAGGGAGGGAGCTGCTGTAACTGCTAGAGCTCTGGGAGCTTTCACTGCAGGAAATATACTAAAACCAATTGAATAACAAGAGCAGAGGTAGCACTTGCCTTGACACCATAAGTCAGTTGATGCCAGATCTTGATGCCATAATGCAGTTACCCCTAAATGTGCATCCCAGGGGTGAGCCGGGCTGATGTGTTCTCATCTATCTATAAATTCATCAGAGCCGTGCTGTGTCTGCCCATTCTCCTGTATTATCCTTATTCCAGCACCAAGGCTAGAGTAGAGAGAAGGCCTCTGCAGAGTTCCACTGCTGCTGTTTCTTGAATAGTATGAGCCTGGAGGAAAAAAAGCACTGAGGGGCACTCAGAGGATTCACATGGGTTGTCTGTTCCCGCATCTCCTGGGCAGACCCAAAGGCACATCAGGGCACTTTCCCCCGACCATGAATCCCCTCCCTCTGACTGATGCCCAAAACTTTGTGTGTCCCTTCACCAGACTTTGTTTCTCCTGGAAGTTCTCTCTCTGTGACTTTTCCCCATGGATTCCAGATGTGAGATTCAGAGCCACATTAAACAAACACACTCCTTTCCTCCGTCCCTGACAGCCCTTCAAACTCATTTTTGTGTCAAAGAGTCCTGGTTTCTTCAACCAGTCATTGTAAGAGTTGGTTTCTCGACACCTCGCCACCTCACTGGCTGTCCCTGAGACCCTTGGCAGGTGAAGCCCTGCTGAATGCGGCTTCCCCAAACTGATCACAAAATTCCAGCCAAGGCACTATGAACCCAGAGAATGCTGGAACTATAACTCGTTCCAACTAAGAAAAAAGAGTATTTGAATCCTAGCATCAGTTAGCATCTTGGGGTGTTTTCAAACAAGCTTATTTACTATTGTCTCTAAGATCCATAAGCTGAATATTCGCTCTGAAAGATGTTCTCATCTACAGGTTGGAGATTATGTGTTTGCCAAAATTGTGATCCCCAAAGGATTTGACTTCTATGTTCCCGCCATTGTTATTGCACTTCCAAATCAAGATATGGCTGACAATAAATTCTACACGGTTTTAAAGTGCAACAACCGGAGAGTAGTAGACTTTCATTTAGAAAAGCACTTTTTCTTTAGGCAGAAAGTGGCTTCCTTGACCCTTGCCTTTCTTGTGTGCAGTGCCTGGCTCTTTCCTGCCCTGGCTGTATCTATTTCCCCTGCACATCCAGCTCCTGTGGTTAGAGTTCCGTCCACTGGGCGATTCAAAGTCTACCCTTGCTAAGGTCACAGTGCTCTCCTAACTCCCCCATCAGATGGTCTCTGGGGCTCTCATTCCACATTTGGGGACTAGGGAGGCTTGTTCCAGTTCTGGCTTCGTCAAGAGCCTCTCTAGTTTCTTACACCCCCCCCCCCCCACTACTGCTCCTCCCTATGTATTTTTCCTAAAAGTTTTAGAAAAAATATCAGGTTACAATGATGAAGTCACTTGCCTACCTGATGTGACACCTGCCCCTGCTCCATCCCTACACACACACACACACACACACTTACTTCTCTTCAACCTCAAGAAAAAGCCCAACCCAGCCTCAGCCTGACCCCCTGCCCTGTGAGTTTGACTCCCAGCCATGTGGAAGGCTCACTGCTTCCTAAACACAGTGGAGTTTCTCAAACCTCTAGGTTTTTAACCCTTCCTGGATTAACTTCTCCATCTTCTTCCGTATAAACTCCTGTCCCCTGAAGACTCTGCCCTGTTTCTGCTGAGGCCCCCAGGTCCCCTTGCACACCGTCCTGCCTTCCTCTCACACCAGATCCCTCTCCAATCTCCCAACTCCTTAAAGGCAGGGCCTGGATCCTATCCATCTTTGGATAGGATCCAGCACCCCTGGTACTGCTGCTGATAATGAGCACATTCTCACCATGGTTTTATAAAGAACTTGCATAAGTGATGTTTCTAGTGGAAATAATATTGTTTTGATGGCCCATGTAATATGCCTGGAAAATGCACTGGCAAGCAAATACAATCGTGCTGACTATATTCAGCACTTTCTGTGTGGCATGGGTACAAACCCAAGTGCTTCACACATAGTGAACAGTTGGATGCTGAGAACACTGTAAGGTACATATCGTATCCCCATTTTTATATAAGAAGCCAGAAGTGGAGAAGTGAAGTCACACCCAGGGTGGCGGTGTTACAGGCATTTGAACCCAGGAAGTCTGGTTTTATGGCCTGCTCTCAAAATATCTGTGACCAACTGCCTAGTAAACAGAATTAAAATATCTTGTCAATTCTTGACTGTAACAGGTATGTCCATCAGGGAAGGGGTCATGGTGAGTGAATTTTAGGATGAAGGGATGAAATTTAGGATGGATGAGTGAAGGCCATCAAAGCCTGTGTCCCCTGGAGTGCTGTATCCAATCCGACAGATCAAGAGGGAGAAAGGACCCCTTCTCATCAATCCAGGAGAACCCCTGAGGGATGATGGACTCTTCTGGGGCTGTTTGGATGATAGTGAAGAAGGCTGGAAGTGGGTGGGAAGCATCTCTGCCAGGGGGCCCCGCTCTGGGGACTTTTACCAGGCAAGAGAGGAGAAAGCAGATATAGGATCTTTGGAAGAGATGCCCCTGCATGGGTTCCAGATGACCCAGGGTCCCTGAGGAAGAGCCTCGGTGCCCAGGAAGGACCTCAGAAATTATCCACAGGGCAGCAGGGCCATAGAGACTAGATAGCATGGTATGGGAGATAGATGCCAAGGACAATTCTGATAGGAATTCTGGGAGGCCCTGGGGCTGACAGTGGGACTTTGAGCATCAGGTGGTGGTGATAATTTATAAGTCCAGAAAGGAGATGGCCAAGGCTGAAGTTAAGATGGAAAGGAAGATAGTTACATGAATAGTGTGTGTTTGTGCATGCACACACGCATCTTAGGGGGGTGAACTTGGCAAATGATCCAGAATGTGGAAAAATGACAGAAAGGATTCAATGAGGACTTTTATTCAGCATAAAATTACCAAGTTAGACTCTGCATTCAAACCACTCTTTTAAGTGTCACCAGAATAGGAAAATGGCTGGTAGCTATTGCAATGGGCTGTACTAGAAAAATAAAATCACATCTGAATTTTGGACATTTCTGATTTAAATTGAATTACTCTTTTGGTATTATTACAGGAATTTTGCCCTCGGAGTGCACTCATTAAGATCAGCCAAAACAAATATGCTCTCTCTTGCTCTCATATTAACTCACCCCCAATTCAGGAGGATTCAAAAGTGTAAGTGGACCCAACTTCTTACTTTCTGAATTTGATTTATGTCTTTGCACTTTTCATCTGCTTCTGAGTTGAGATCCATGATCTCTAAATGCTTGGGGAGAAAAGCAAAAGTGAGAATTTCCTGCTAAAATGCCAGTCTAGGATGATGGTTCCTTCCACATCACACCTTTTATCTGCTGGCTGTTTGTCTATCTGGTTCTAATCTCAAATTCAACATTGTGTATTTTACTGACCTTTCAGAAAAGCATTCAATCCTGTCGTAAATCTGAAGGAACTATTTTCCTTTTATTGGTAAGGATTCAAGGCCTTCCAAGATGAAATCTTATTAAAAAGCACAGGTTAGATTAAGTTGCACTTGGGACCAGTCACCCGTTGCCTCTCCCCATGGGGGCTGAGAGTAAGGTGCAGGTCCTTGGCTTACCTGTGCCCTGGTGAATGTGGGTGGGTGGTAGTTTCCTGGGGTAACAGTGGAGTGAACACATTTTTATCTGAGGCAACAGGATCACTAAAAGCTGGAAAGGTGGATTAAAGCAAAATCATTAAGAAAAAGCTGAGACCTGGAGAGTAGGCAAGAACCCAAGTCCCTGGGACCAGCAAGGAGCATCAAAGTTGGAGCCAGAGCCATGACCTTGGAGGTGACCTTGAGCACAGGTTGGGCCATCTTTAGGTGCCAACCTTCTGTATCCCTGTGGCCTCACCTGTGCCTCATAGATAGAAACCAGCAGACGTTCCCTCGCTGTGCTGCTTTCTCCACCTCTGGGCTTGTGGAAGCCCGGATCCCTCCCCCTGACGTCAGAGTCCCTCCTTGTCCTACACTGATCTGCCCAGTATGTCTGTTGCAGGAAGAGGGACCTCTTCCAGAACCCAAGAGTGGGGGCTTGTCTAACACTTGGAAATGAATGTCCGAGGAGACACATGCTGACAAAGCAAGAAACTTTATCGGGAAGGAGCACCTCTGTGGAGAGCAGCAGGGCAAGGGAACCAGGAGGACTACTCCACCATGTGGCTCCCAGTCTCGATTTTATGGTGATGGGATTAGTTTCCCGGTTGACTCTGGCCAGTCATTCTGATTCAGGGTCCTTCCTGGTGGTGCACACATCACTCAGCCAAGATGGATTCCAGCCAATAGGATTCTGGGAGATTGGTAGGACATGTGGACTGGAGTCTCCTCTCTCCTTTTGACTTCCCCGGATTCTTCCAGTTGGTGGTAAGCTTGTTAGTTCCACATTCCTTTCCAGGACCTCCTGCTTGAGGTAACTCATGCAAGTGGTTACTATGGTACCTGGCCAGGGCAGGCAGTTTCAGTCAGTGGTTCCCCTAATAGATCTGTACCCCACTGGGGTCTTGCTCAGTCAACTACCCTGGACTCCCTTCATCACCCAGATCTGAAACCACACAACCCAGACTGGAACTTGAACCCACTGTCTTTTAACTGAGACCACACTCCTGGTCTCAGGACTTAACGAAGCTCAGGTTCTTGATATCTCATTGCAGAAAGAATTCAGCAAGAGACAGTCATAGATAAGAAGTGGATTTATTTAAAGACAGACGTATTCTATAAACAGCTTGCAAATATTTCTCAGCACTGCTGCACTGTGCTACCTTAGGTCAGGAGGCTTCCTCCTGCGCTGCTGTCCAGCCATATACCCTGAGGGCTGGGCAGAAGAATCTTCCTCACAGGCAAATCTGCTCTTGTCCCTCCCCAACTAAAGCTCCTTCCTCCCTGAAATGCCTCCTCTTAACCTAGCTTTACGTCTTGTTGACCTGAACCAAGCCTACCTACCTGGCCTTACTTTTCCCCTAGCTACTCCTCAACTATCCTCCCAAAAGCCCTCTACACACTAACCATACTAAATTTATAAACTTGTAGTTTTTTCCCCATGCTGTGCTTTTTCAAAGCCCTGTGCCTCCGCATAGGCTAAATATTC
>SJXQ01013203.1:80444-116545 GCA_006408695.1 Aepyceros melampus
CGGAATGCTGCTCTTGCCCTTGGCTGCCTGGGGAATTCCAAAATCAAAGGCAAGCCTCCCATCGCCCCTGTGTGATGTTCTGGGACTCCAGTCCTCTAATGGGAGATGATCCCACTGCCTCCTGTAAACATTTTCATTATGAGACTGTTGCCTTGTCTTGGGCCATATACTTTCACGGTCATCACTCTCACTGGACACGAGTCTTTGAAAGCAGGGGCCAGGATCTACTTCTATATCCTGGTTGCCAGGGTCCAGCCTGCAAGATGTACCCAAGGACAATTCGAAGAATGAACAGATGAACAAATACTAGGGGATGCCCAGCAAGACTCTTTGAGGGGCATGTAGTTCCACAGAAAAGCTTTTATTAGGTATGATTGTTGAAAATAGTTGTTACAGTCCTTTTTCTAGATGAATATTTCATTTTTAAATAATAGCACTGTTTTTTGTTCATCTCAAAATCCTACTCAAACAATTTGATATACAAATTACAGTACCTAATAAAGGAATATGGATACATGGGTCTAGGTATTGACCATCTTCATTAAACTCAAGATTATCAATCACTATTTTAGAATTAAAATTAAAGCCTTTCATTATTTTCTACCTTACTACTGCCCCAGGCCTTATTTAAAACTCTGCTGCTAGTGACCTACCCCAGCTTCTGGGTCTTTACACAGCAGAAACATTCATTGACCCTCTTGTCCCCCTTTGTAATTTCCAGTGTTTTGTTGCTCTGGCTGCCTCTGCTAGCAAGAGACAGCATTTAATTCTCCTAAGCAGAGGTCGCATCCAGCCTGCTAAATTCAGAGCTTAATCTGTCTCTGTTTCCATAATTGGAGAATTAAAGCCTTTCATTATTTTCTACCTTACTACTGCCCCAGGCCTTATTTAAAACTCTGCTGCTAGTGACCTACCCCAGCTTCTGGGTCTTTACACAGCAGAAACATTCATTGACCCTCTTGTCCCCCTTTGTAATTTCCAGTGTTTTGTTGCTCTGGCTGCCTCTGCTAGCAAGAGACAGCATTTAATTCTCCTAAGCAGAGGTCGCAGCCAGCCTGCTAAGTTCAGAGCTTAATCTGTCTCTGTTTCCATAATTGGAGCTGGCAGATGTGAGCACACAGAATAAAGGCGTAGATCTGATTTTGTATCTACTCTGGAATTTCCTTCTGGTGGGTCCTTTCTCATTGGAAGCTCTTTCTTACACGCTCTTTTTTTTTTCCCTAAGATATCTTTACTTTGTTTGATTCTCATACATTTGGAGCAGATGGTTCTTAAAAAAAAAAAAAAACTTTTTATTTTGTATTGGTTATAGCCAATTACAATGTTGTGATAGTTTCAGGTGAACAGCAATGGACTCAGCCATACATACACATGTATCCATTCTCATCCCCAAACTCCCCTCCCATCTAGGCTGCCGTATAACATAGACCAGAGTTCTCTGTGCTATACAGTAGGTGCTTATTGGCTATCCATTTTAAATATAGCATGTGTACATGTCCATCCCAAACTCCCTAACTATCCCTTCTTTGAATCCTTCCCCTGCCCCCTGGCAACCATGATTTCATTCTGTCTTTCTCACTCACTTTCTAAATGTACCACCTCCCTTTGGCTGTTCTTTAGCAGATCTTCACACCATTGTACTAAATGAGACCATTAAAAAAAATTATGGTGCTTTCTTCAAAGGACTAATTAAAGAAATGAATTGTAGGTTACAACTCCAACAGGACATCACTTGACAAAATTTTGTTTTAAAATATCAAATCCGAGTACAGTATACTAACGCATATATATGGAATTTAGAAAGATGGTAATGATAACCCTGTATGTGAGACAGCAAAAGAGACACAGATGTATAGAACAGTCTTTTGGACTCTGTGGGAGAGGGCGAGGGTGGGATGATTTGGGAGAATGGCATTGAAACATGTATATTATCATATGTGAAATGTATCACCAGCCCAGGTTCCATGCATGAGACAGGGTGCTCAGGGCTGGTGCACTGAGATGACCCAGAAGGATGGGTCAAGAGGGAAGTGGGAGGGGGGTTCAGGATGGGGAACAGGTGTCCACCGTGGCGGATTCATGTCAATGTATGGCAAAACCACTACAATATTGTAAATTAATTAGCCTCCAATTAAAATAAAGAAATTTATATTTAAAAATAAATAATGAAATATAAAATAAAAAAATAAAATATGAAATCCACTATAACCAACCATTTGGGGTTGGTGAGACCAGGGTTACATGGCCCCAGACAGCTATGGACCAGAGTGCCAGATATCCAACTTTCCACCCTCTGCCCTTCCTTTTTTTCTTCCTTCTTGGGGTTTTCAGTTGGGGCTGACAGACTATTTTTTAGCAAACCCCTCTTCAGGTTCCTCATGAGGGTGTTAAATAGTGAAAGGCAGGAAGAACAGTATTTGGAAGGTGAAGAGTTCAACATTGATTGAATATGGCTGCAGCTGATACAAATTTTTCATTTTCAAAATTTGACACCGAAATGATTCTTAAGCCTCATAATTTTGGTTTGCAAAATATATTACCAAGTTCACTAAATTCCTAATAACTAGTCCTTAAAGGAGATAGTTTTAGTATCACCATGTTTGTGAAGCTGTTCCAATTTCTTCTTTCCTTTGCAACCCAATGACTGTGTTCTCTGATGGCGCTTCTGAAAGAGGTGTGTCTGGTGGAGGGAAATGACCACTCTTGCTGTGCCTTACCTTCAGGAAAGTCCCTGAGCTTTTTCTATATTTCACAGCATCAGAGATCTCTCTTCTTTGCGAGAATATCCCCTAACCTTTCTATGGCTTTCCCCATTTAGAGAACATACATGTAATTTTTCCCAAGTGGATTGGAAGGAATGTTTCCCACTTTTTGGCATCCTCCCTTCTCACCAGCAGGAGGTTCACATCCTCAGTCTCCTTGACTAACTCCCCCAGGATCCTGTTCACATCAGAAGGCTGTGGCTTCTCGCTCCTTCCAGGAAAGTGTGCCTGGTGGGCTTAATGCTCAGACTTCCAGTTTCCTCCAGTGAAAGGATGTGCCCCTACTGGTGTTATTCAACCACCACAGCGGGTGACCATGTTCTACTCTGGGCAGGGCAGCTCTGGCAGCTGAATCCATGCTCCTGATGTCATGGAACTAGTTGGAAAAGCCTCCCAACAGAGCTGGAATCCATCTTCTGTTCCTTTATTGAAATTTTTAAAAATTTATTTATTTATGACTGTGCTGGGACTTCATTGCTGTGCCCAGGTGTTCTCTAGTTGTGGAGAGCAGGGACTGTTCTCTAGTTGTGGTGTGCAGTCTTATTGTGGTGGCTTCTCTTGTTGCAGAGCACAGCTCTCGAGCTCAGGCTCTGTAGTTGTGGTGCATGAGCTTAGTTGCCCCACGGCATGTGGGATCTTCCCATGTCTGCTTCATTGGCAAGCGGATTCTTAGCCACTGTGCCACCAGGGAAGTCCTTCCTTTTCTTCTTGACAGAGCACAACTTGGGCAGATTGCCTGCAGGGCTCCTCTTTAAGAAAATTCACTGTGAGGAAGTCTGATTTCTTGAAAAAAATTTAGCCACCTTCTAAATGTGATCTCAGGAAAGCCAGAGTGAACTAATTATTGTCTCTGTGCTGAGGGAAAATAATTGGGTATCTGAAGTAGGTTGTTGGTCATGAGATCCTGGAGGTAAGAGTGTTCTTTCCTTGATGCATGATTATAATAACCATGTGGACTTCGTGGGATGCAGTTGGTGATAAGAGTTCTGGTGGGGGGACCCTCCTCCAAGGGTTTAGATGTGGTTTGTCTGGGTCTGTGGCCAGCTCTTAATTCCTATTACACAAAATACTAGCCTCTCGTTATCATTCTTTGAGCAGTTTAATATCTTCCATCAAGCTATTTGAATTAAGACTGTGCCCCCACAGGCGATGATAATTCCCATGTTGTTGAACACTCCTCCCTTTATCCATGTAGCCTGGCCTCACACTGCCTTCCTGACAGCAGGGACATAAGTCATTGATTAAAGCTTCAAGATTCAGTGCAGACTCTGACATTACCCGAGATGAATGACTTCCCACCATCTCACCTGGTCACTACTATTTTTCCCTTAAAAGGAGCTTGCCTCTGAAATCATAAGCCTCTGTATGTCGTTAGCAGCCTCGGTCCATTCTGGTCAGATCAGGAGCCTCATTTCCAAGGCCTAAAAGATAAGCAGTTCAGCAGTAACCCTAGGATTGAGTGCCCTGCCATGTCCGGAGGGAAAAATGCCATGACCTGTCCTCAGAAGGTGTGTAGTTCTTGGGACCAGAACACAGAGTCATGGAGATCCATCACCCCTAGGGCCAGGGGGAGCCATTTGGATGGCAACTGCCTTTGCTTTTTTTTTTTCAAATGATTGATTTATTTCAGCTGTGCTGGATCTTTGTTGCTGCAGGAGGGCTTTCTCTGGTTTCAGTGAGGAGAGGCTACTCTCCAGTTGCTGTGCTCAAGCTCCTCATTGCAGTGGCTTCTCTTATTACAGAGAACAGATTCTAGGGCACAGGCTCAGTAGTTGTGGTTTGCGGGCTTTTTGCCCCGAGGCATGTGAAATCTTCCCAGACCAGAGATCGAACCCATGTCTTCCACACTGGCAGGCAGACTCTCACCACTGGACCACCAGGAAAACCCACCAACTGCCTTTTCTTACCAGTTTCTCCACTTTCTGCCCCTTCTGTTGTCAAAACCCCGGGGCCTCCTGATCCTCATCAAACATCTCTTCAGTGCCCACCCCAGAGGTCCTCGTGTTCTTCATTTGCCAAGATGGTCTTCCTGACAGAGACACACTTAGGGCAAAACAGAACTGAGGCCTCAGGGAACTGGCAAGAATATGGGCAAACTGACAATGCCTGGTCAAGGAAATGCACTAGGTTTTAAGCTAAGGAGAGCGTGGACAGGAGGCTCAGAACTCTTCCCTGAAGTCGAACCAGCTTCTCTGAAGAGCCAATGAAGACACAGTGGCTGGCTCCCCAGACACCCCCATAGTGTGGGCCTGTTTATTGTGTTACCGAGTTAACTCTATAGTGGAAGACAACAGGGCACTAAATTTAACTCAGTTTCGGCTTAAGCTTCCCTGGTGGCTCAGACAGTAAAGAATCTGCCTGCAATGCAGGAGATGTGGGTTCGATCCCTGGGTCAGGAAGATCCTCTGGAGAAAGAAATGGCACCCCACTTCAGTATTCTTGCCTGAAAAATCCCATGGACAGAGAAGCATAGCAGACTACAGTCCAAAAATGTCACAGAATCGGACACGCCTGAGAGACTGAATAGACACAGGGCAAAAGAGAATCACCTAGCAGGGTCCTTCTAGATGTGCTGGTGGAGAATGTGCCCTGACTGAAGTGAGGAGATGGCCGCCCTTCCCCTCCCTGCAGAGCAAAGTGAGGGTGCATGGGGGGGATGGATAAGAATTTTCACATCAGATTCATTTCACACCTACTCTGCTGGCTATCCCATGAGTGGACATTTGCTTGTGGAATATCTTGAACTTGGTCAACATCAGTCCTTTTGGAGAGTATGATAAAGTGGCCCAGCATCTGCTTGGCTTATCTAAAGCTTTTCCTTGATCAAAACCCCAGTCCATTTTTATTCTAATCCTGACAACTTGTGTGTGTGTGTGTGTGTGTGTGTGTGTTAGTCACTCAGTCGTGTCTGACTCTTTGCAACCCCATAGACTGTAGCCCACCAGGTTCCTCTGACCATGGACTTCTCCAGGCAAGAATACTGGAGTGGGTAGACATTCCCTTTTCCAGGAAACCTTTCTAACTGAGGGATCGAACCTAGGTCTCCCACATTGCAGTCAGATTGTTATATTGTTTTATTCCTATTGCAAAAGTCAATTCCATAGTCAATATAATTTAGGAATTAAAAACGAAAAGACTAAAAACCATCCTTAGTTCCTTGTTTCAAGAGTAATCACCATGTAAAGATATCTGTTTGGGTCCCTGGAGATAAATTCCACTTATTCCCAGAAATAAGTGGAATTTCTGGATTATGTAATTCTATTTTTAGTATTTTGAGGACCTGCCACACTGTTTCCCACAGCAGCTGTTCCATTTTACATTCCCGTCACAAGCATTCCAATCTCTCCACATCCTTATCAACACTTGTTACTTCTTGGTGTTGCTTTTTCTTTTTTTGGCAATAGCTATCCTAATGGGTATAAAGTGGGCAGGCCAATTTTTTAATCTCTCTTGGAAATTACCTCCTGAGTCCTTGAGCCAGTCTTTGTAAAGTATCACATGTGGTTTGAGATTCAGACCATGGAAGAGGGATTTTCTACTTAAAAATATCTAAAAATCTTTTCTCACTCTATTGATTTTTCTCTTGACAATTTCCAAAAGGATCTGAAACAACCATGGTCAGAGTTATTCAGCGTGAAAGGTAGGTGATCAAGGTGGCAGATACTGATTATGGGAACAAAATAAGGTTGAATACCAAGCAGCTCGTGTCCTTTCTTTGCCCTGAAGCCTCTGAAAAAGGCAAGTTCCTGAAATGATGTGCCATGATGGCATGGCTGGGAAGGGATCATGGTGTTCTCAAGGTGCCTGTTTTGAAATAAACTGCCCAATATATTTTATTTTTTATACCCTTTGGCCAACATCTCCTTGTTTCTCCCACCACCACCCCCTTCCCCTCTGCCTGCCACCAGATCCCGGCAACCACCATACTATTGTCCCTTTCTATGAGTCTGGCTCTTTTCAGATTCACATATGAGTGAGATCATATAGTGTTTGTCTATCTCTGTCTGACATATTTCAATTAGCATAACGCCCTCAAAATCCAGCCATGTTGTCACAAATTTCCTTCTTTCTATGGCTGAATAATATTCCACATATGTCATGTTTTCTCTATCCATTCACCCACCAGGGGACACCTAGGTTGTTTCCATATCTTGGCAATTGTAAACAATGCTGCAGTGAACATGGGAATACAGATATCTCTTCAAGATACTGATTTAATTTTCTTTAGCTATATGCCCAGAAGTAGAATTGCTGGACCAAATATTGTTCTACTTTTAATTTTTTGAGGAACGTCCATGCTGTTTTCTATAGTTGGCACTACCAGTTTCCATTCCCACCAGCAGTGCAAAAGGGTTACTTTTTCTCCACATCCTCACCCACACTTATTATTTCTTAACTTGGACATCTCTGTAGACACAGCAGCCATCAAAACCAGGATAACCCTGATCTCTCTCTCTTTCTCTCTCTCTCTCTCTCTCTCTCTCTAGGGAAGATATGGACACAAAGAACTCTTCTCTCCTAGTATGGCCAATTAAAGAAGTTAACACAGGGGATTTACAAGCTATAAGACAGGAGAACCCTAGAAGGAAGAAAAAGAAAGCCAGAAAGAAGCTACCTCTCCAGGAGGTGGTCTCCTCAGACTCAGATGACTCTTCCCGTGGCACCAGGTCCCGAGACTCCCACCCTAAGAGACACCCGAAGCCCAAGCTGGGAGGGGGACATCATGTCTCCCAGGAACACCCTGAAGTCTCTCTCAAGGATAGTGCATATGAGCTCACACCCCAGTTTCCGGGTCAGTTTAGGCCCCAGCAAAGCAAAAACTCAAACACCCTTAAGTAATGCTGACATCACTTCCCCAGAGAATATCCTCAGCCCGGGGTCTAGGAGTCAACCAGCCATGCCATCGCTGCCACACCCACACTGGGAAAAGCCCTGCCCTGCCCTCATCAAGCGACCCACAGCTGAGGGCTGAGTAGCACCACTGAGAAACCAGAAAGCAGTCTAGCGCCATCCACGTTCACGAGCACCAACGTTCCTTCAGGGCTGCCCTCAGCCACCCAACGCTGCAGAACCAGCCCCTCTGCTGAGGTAAGGCGGCACTCCACTCTGCCCTCGCCTTCCCTGGTTGTGACAAAGGTAGTTGTCCCTGCCTGGATCTCGTTGAGCCTATTGGTTCTGACTTTTAACCCACACTGGGAAAAGCCCTGCCCTGCCCTCATCAAGCGACCCACAGCTGAGGGCTGAGTAGCACCACTGAGAAACCAGAAAGCAGTCTAGTGCCATCCACGTTCACGAGCACCAACGTTCCTTCAGGGCTGCCCTCAGCCACCCAACGCTGCAGAACCAGCCCCTCTGCTGAGGTAAGGCGGCACTCCACTCTGCCCTCGCCTTCCCTGGTTGTGACAAAGGTAGTTGTCCCTGCCTGGATCTCATTGAGCCTATTGGTTCTGACTTTTCTGGGGCATTCTTCATCCTATTATTTACCCTGTCCTCACAAAACTGTGATAGAATACCATCTTCCAGTAGACACACACACACAGAAGTATAATCTGACAGATCACCCTCATAGGGTTTTCAAGTTTTTTGAAATCTGTAGTTCTAATCTTGAAATTCTGTATTTCTAATCCAAGCTTGCAATCTCATTTTATGTTGATTATCTCATCATAATCAGATTTTATCATTAAATGTTAGGACTGAAATCAAGACCTAGTAACTTGTCTGAGAGCTGTAAAACTGAACATTACCTATTTTGTTGTCTGAAAACTTTTGTTGAGCCTGCCCTAATTATTTTTGTCTGAAGTCTGTTGTAGGTACTTCTAATTGAGCGTGGAACCAGAATAAAGACTCTTACATTGGAAACATTTCAAAATGATTCGGCTGTTTGTTACTGTTTTCTTTTAACACACTTTGGCAAAGACATAAAAAAAATATTCACTTCTCTTCAATAATTGTTTAGTAAAATTAGCTTCATTAATTTTATTTTTTCCCCTCTCATTCTTAGTGTAGATGAAAGGCAGTTCTCCTTGCAGCTGCCTGGAGATGAGTGATGAGAAGGTTGCTTTATTTATTTTTTAATTAATTTATTTTTTGGCTACACTGGGTCTCCACTGAAGCGTGGGCTTCTCTAGTTACAGCACACAGGCTGTCTAGTTGTGGCCTGAGAGCTTAGTTGCCCTGCAGCATTTGAGATCTTAGTTCCCCTATCAGGGATCAAACCTGCATCTCCTGCATTGGAAGGCAGTTTCTTAACCACTGGACCACCAGTGAAGTCTCAGCTTCATTAATTTTAAAAATAAAATAGTCTCCCAAATGCTCTTCTCCTAGTCAGTAATAGCCCTGGGGCTATATAATAATAGGGTACAGATTATTAATAAGAAAAATATTGGATGCTTTCTCCAAATAGAAAAGATAGGGCAGTGTTGTGATACTCTAAAATTCGTATCTAATTAAAAGTGATGCTTACATTCCTAAAAGCTAGGAGGGGTCACCAGGGTTATGGTGAAGAATTTCAAGGAGGAATCCAGTTCCAAAAATATGAAAGAAAAGGGGATCAGGTTAAAATGCATCAGTAATACGAGGAGGAAGGAATTGAGTGAGGAAATGATCTGGAACAAGGCTGGGGAGAGCATCCTATCACTGGGCATCCTGTCACCCAGAACCCCAGCAGGAAGATGCTGGAGCAGTCATCTGGGTTTGGTCTGTACAGCTGAGGACTGATGGGGGAGGGAAGAAACCATTCACTTGGTCACAGTGATTCTTTCATGCATGTGTGCATTCATGTAAGCCTGCATGTATCCATTCAATTATTCAGTAAACAGTGAGTGCTGACAGGGTGCCAGGCTGCAGAGAGACCATTATACTATTCTTTCTCTCTCCATTTCCATGGGGATGCAAAGATGAACTACAGGACAAATATTCATAATAGCATATTGACATTACAATACAATCCTATCACTGGGCATCCTGTCACCCAGAACCCCAGCAGGAAGATGCTGGAGCAGTCATCTGGGTTTGGTCTGTACAGCTGAGGACTGATGGGGGAGGGAAGAAACCATTCACTTGGTCACAGTGATTCTTTCATGCATGTGTGCATTCATGTAAGCCTGCATGTATCCATTCAATTATTCAGTCAACAGTGAGTGCTGACAGGGTGCCAGGCTGCAGAGAGACCATTATACTATTCTTTCTCTCTCCATTTCCATGGGGATGCAAAGATGAACTACAGGACAAATATTCATAATAGCATATTGACATTACAATACAGTGCATGATATGCTCAGTGTCATTAAGTGATATGTTCAACTGAAGGACAGCACTTCAGTAATAATGCACAGTTCTTTGTGCTGGGAAAACTGCAGTAATCAATGTATTTCCATTTCCAGCCAATGTGGAATAACAGAAATTAGATTTCTACCCATATGCCCATCCCCCACCTGAAACAACAAAACCGCCTGATAAAAATGTATGTAACAGTTTCCAAAACGTTGGACAGAAGCATTGATCTCTGGGAAATGACAAAGTGAGCCCCGTGAGTGCCTGACATACTGTCTAGAAACAGTTTCCAGGCTCCAGCAAAGGCAGGAGATGCATTACCAGCCATCCTTACCTGTGCACCTGTATGCATTGCCTCAGGTAGCTTGTGTATTTGATTTTCACTGAATAAATCTGCATTTTTAGCATATGACAGAAGAAGTAATAAAAGATATTAGATCTGTTAAAAAATAATAACTATATATACAGATTTTATAGCTACCCTTTATAATTAGCTGGGATTAAAAGCCAGGAGCAGAGGCATCAGGATGGAGTGATTGATAGCCACACAGAGCTATGTGGAATGAGTACAGGGTGATAAGCTCTTACCAGAAGAAGAGGAACAGATGGTTCAAGAGGAGACCAGATGACCACTTGAGTGATGTAAAAAAAGATTCTTGCATCAAATGACAGAATCCCCAACATTACTTCTAAGTTCCTTTCAACTTGAGAGTCTGTGCAATAACTTAAGTCCATTACTAACTCAGAGCAGTTTAACATAGATGAAAAACCATCCTTATAAAAAGGGGGAGGAGTTGTAGCCAAAACAATTGGATTAGAAAATTAATTAGAATAGAATTGAAAAAGAAAATTATATTTTCACATGAAAAGAGAATATACCTGAAAAACCTGAGTGAATAAGTGATAATATTGATACTAATTGAAACAAACAAACAATTCAGTGAGGTGGCAGGATAGAAAGTAATATACAGAGATCATACAGTTTCTGTATGAAAATCAAACTACAAAAATCAATACAGTTTTCATACACACAGGTAATGATCAATTAGAAGATATATTGGTAGAGAAAACCTCATTTACAACAGCAACTAAGAAAATTAAATATAGTCAATTCTCATAAATCTCATATTTTGAATGGCATTTAGGTTTTATAAAGTTACCTCTAAAACTAAATCTAGGATGTACTGAATTATGGTTCTTAGGGGTTAGGTTCCTGTGAGCCCCTGGTCACATCATTTCCACCAACTGATCAACCTCTAACCTCTTTTTATGTGTTTTTCTGTTTAAAGACACTTTCTTTACCATGTATTGTTGATTTTTTAACATAGAATTCATGGCTAACAGCACTAAAACTCCTATCTGAAGGAAGCGAATATGTATTTTCTTTGTAAGGTACATCACAGCCTTCTTAACGAGCAGTAAACAAAAATGTGAAAAAATATGGCACTAAATATGCCATGAAAAGGACATCTTTTTACCGTATGAGAGCTGAAACGAGAGGCAGAAAGATGACCTAAGTTTTCACCACCACTCTGAGCATATGCATATTCTACAAAATGCTTTGAGTATTGATTTTGGAGTTACAAAGAGGTTTTAGTGACTTGGTGAATCACAAATATGGAAATCCATCAATAATGAGGATCTACTATAACTTGAATAAACTTAACAATAAATGTACAAAAACAATATGAGAAAAACTTTAAAACACTCCTGAAAGACACAAAATTAGACTTAATAAACATCCCCTGTTTTTAGATAAAATGGCTCAGCATCATGAAAATATTAGTTCTCCCTGAGTTCATTTTTTAATGTAACATAGTCCCAATAAAAATAATACCAAATGTTTTATAAGACTTGAGAAGTTGGTAGTATAGTTCATATAGAAAAATAAATATGTGACACTAACTTGAAAAGACTAAAAAAAAGACATGAGAGGGACTTGTGATAACACATGAAACATGATAACATCTTCATGCTTAAAACTAGATGGTGCTACCACAAGACAAGGAGACCAGTGAAATAAAATAGTGTCTAGAAACAGACTCAAATGTAAATGGAAATTTAGTGTATTACAAAGGGCTGATGTCCCTAAAATATAGAGAACTCTTAAAAATTGAAGGGGAAAAAATGACCAAAAACATGGCAGAAAATAGGCAAAGGACATAAAAAAATATATGAGAATAAAGCTAAAAGCTTGTAAAGATGTTTAACTTCACTCATGTTAAGAGAATTACAAATTAAAACTATTTGGAGAACTTCCAGAAATGTGGCAATGTGAAGTGCTAATGCAAATCCTTTCACAATAACAATTTTATGACCCAGATAAAATATTTTAAAAAGTCAACAGGTGGGACTTCCCTGGTGGCCCAGTGGCCCAGACTCCACGCTCCCAATGCAGGAAACCCAGGTTCAATCCCTGGTCAGGGAACTAGATCCACAACTGAGAGTTAAAATGTGGCAACTAAATATCTTGAATGCCAAATCAAAGATCAGTGTTATAGCTAAGACCTGGCACAGCCAAATAAATAAAAACAAATATTAAATAAAAGTCAACAGGTATTTAAAACCACGATAAAAATGTTTGAAAGCATATAGGATATGGAGAGTTTATTCTCCAAAAACTGCTTCTAGAAGAGGTAAGATTTGTGAGGTGGTAACAATCTGGCTTAAGGGCAGTTCCCAATTTTCATGGCCAAGGCCACAGAAAACTATATGCTGACTGGCTCCAGGTGCCAGAGATAAGTGTTCAAGGCTGGAAAAGAAGTGAAAATTTAAAGATATCTTGGGAGCAAGAAACCACAGTCAGAGTGCGTCATAAAAACTGAATATTAACTGTTTTTATTCCTGACTGATCACTAACCTATATAAGCATGTGTAAGGGAGAACTCAGGGAGCTGTGTTTAAAAACAACAACAAAAAGGCAGAAAACAGGAATTTTATGAGATAGAGCTGCATGGAGCTAAGTCTGTGTGTTGGCTGCCTGTTAAATGTATTTGCAAATCATGTACAGCTTGGGCAGCAGTGATCTAGTCCTGTGGGATGACCACATCAGGGAACACAGTCTGAGGCTGGCAGTGCAGTTGAAAATTTAAACAAGGGAAGAGTGAGCTTCAAAATCTGCCACCAAGATACGTAGACATAAGGGAACTACCCAAGGTGCCAGAATTTAAAAAAAGCAATGAGAAGCCATAAGAACAGAATAAAAACGTGAGCTGCTTCATACTACAGGAGAGGAAAGTTTGCAGTTTGAGTCCAGCAAGTTAACTTATTACCAGAATAGAAAAAAAAAAAAACCCAGCAGACCAAAAATAAATAAACAAAACCCCCCTTGAAGAACACAACAGGCTTCAGCACTGCTAGAATATATTGCCTACAGTGTCTGTTGAATCAAAAAACTTAGTAGACATGCAGAGACACAAGAAAATGTGTTTCATTCTAATGGCTGAAAGAATCAATGAAACTTTGAATCTAGATGTTGTGTTTAACAAACTTCAAAGCAATAATCATAAATATATGCAAGGAATTAAAGGAAAATCAATGAAAAAAATGAATAGGGAATCTCAATAGATAAAAGGAGGTCTTAAAAATACAAAAGGAGAATCCTAGAGCTGAAAAATATAACAAAGCATACTAAAAAGACTGAACAGCAGAAGGAGAAAGCAGAAGAATCATTTTTGAACTTGAAAATATATTGAGAAAAATTACCCAATTCAACAAAAAGAACAGAAACAAAAAGGTATTGGAGAAAAGTAAACAGAACCTCAGAGACCTATGGTATGGTTTCAAACATTTTCAAAATATGTGAAATCGAAGACCTAAAAGAGGAGACAGGAGAAGAGAAAAAACATATTTAGAGATGATGACTGATAACTTCCAAATGTGGTGGAAAACATTAGTAGATTCTAGAAGCCTAAATAATCCTAAGCATAATAAATACAAAGAAAACCACTCCAAGCAAGTTGTAGTCAAACTGTTAAAAAGATGATGATAACAAGAAAATCTTGAAAGCGGCCAAAGAACAATGTGTTACATTCCAGGAAACGATGACACAGTATTAATGACTTCTAAACAAAAGCTGTGGAAACCAGATGTTGGAAGAACAAAGTGCATAAAAAAAGGAAAACTGCAAAAACCTATAACAAGGAATTGTATATTCAGTGGAACTAGGCTTTGACAGTGAAGGTGAGAGAAACCCCACTTCCAGTATGTTTGAGTAAACTCTCGGGGAAACCAATGGTCTTTTTTCTAAGTGTCACCTTGGCTAGGTTATAGTCCCCAGGAATTTAAACACTAATCTAGGTGGTAGTGGTGGTGTTCAGTCACTAAGTCAAGTCCAACTCTTTGGGACCTCATGGAGTATTGATTGCATGCCAGGCTCCTCTGTCCTCTGCTATCTCCCAGAGTTTGCTCAAATTCATGCCATTGAATCTGTGATGGATTCTATCTATCTATTCTAACTATCTCATCCTCTGTCGTCCCTTCTCCTCCTGCCCTCAGTCTTTCTCCACATCAGGGTCTTTTTCAAAGAGTCAGCTCTTCACAGCAGGTGGGCAAGTATTAGAGCTTCAGCTTCAGCAACAGTCCTTCCAATGGATATTAGGTTTTGAAATGAAGGTATTTTGTAGGTATAATTAAACTCCATAACCAGTTGTCCATAAGAGAGATTATCCTAGATAATCTGGGTAGGTCCGAGTCAATCAGTTGAAAGGCCTTAAGAATAGAACTGAAGCTTCTCTGATGAGGAAGAAATTCTTGTGGACAGGAGCTTCAGCCAGTGCCCAAGAGTTCCAGCCTGCCCCTGCTGACAGCCTGCGCTTTGCATGTCACTTTGGCCAGACTGGAGAAGATGAAGGTGAGGGCCAGGGAAGGGTGTCGTTTGTTGTAGCCACATGTTCTGGGAAACAAACTCATTCAGAAGGACAATGCAGATAGTGGAGTGCAGTTTATTACATGGGCGCGCCCAAGGCAGTCTCCTCTTAGCCAAGGACCCCGACCAGCATTTGTGAAAATCTTTTATACCCTATGTGTACGTGTCTGAACCCACCACTCCAAATTCCTTGAGACTTACATAAACCAAGGAAAATACAATCCCAATAAGCCCATCATTCACATGCTATGTGCTCATGTGCTCAAACAGTCAAACAGTTAGCCAATAATCAATAAACCCGAGGTTACACTCTGACAGATACAGAAAAATTTATGGCCTGTCTGGAGGAAGGGCTGATTAGTGTATGTTTTCTCTTAGGCGATGAGTAACCTAGATACGATCTTCAAGGTTCCCCTGTCTGGAGGGGGGTCTTATCCTTCTGTTGTGTTCATAGGCACTAAACACAGAGTTCAAAGTCCATTGGAAAGGTGGCCGAGCATGATCAGCATGAACAGGCCTAAGATGGAGTCCAGGCCCTATGAATTCCTTCTTCAGTTTGACAGCCCTTCAGACGACCCTAGAGGAGACAACTGATCCCATCTGAGGGATGAGGGATGCTGTGCTGTGGTCTTCGAACTAACCTAGGAATAAGACATACCCTGCTACATTCCAGGGCTGCTTCTCCTGTGTGGGTTTCTTGGGATGGTAGGCTCACCATCTTCCAAAAGAGGGACCACACTGGGCCATTCAGGGTTCTAGGAATATTCTGGGGCTGGATGGCCAAGCTCAGACTCTTGCTTATGCCCTGTTTCCAACCCCCAGCCTCCAGAAGAGGACAATGTCTTACTTGGAGGCCTTTTCCTTTACTTCCCAAGGGCTCAGATTTGCAGCATGGCAGTCCAGAGACTTTCAGTTCTGGGATTGCTCTGTGAGATTATTTGAAGAATGCTCTCCCTCCTCCTCCATTTTCACATCTCCTCTCTTTGTTAATATATTTAACCTACACCTTGTATCCAGCAGAGAAACACCTCCTTTGCTGTTTTGCTGTGGCTGAGACCCTGAGAAACACATCAAGTTCTATCAACAGCTGTTTCCAAGGCACATCTCACACCTCTTCTCCCTGGACCATGATCTATTTACTTTCTCTATAAATTATCTGTATTAATTTTGAATAATTATTCTAGGCACCTCTAGGGTTTTTGCTCACTCCCCACAACATCCCCTTGGGTGTCCAGTTAAGGTGGCATTTAACCTCGTGTCTACTTCCTAGGTGGCCCAGTGGTAAAGAATCTGCCTGAAATGTAGGAGGCAAAAGAGACTCGGGTTTGATCCCAGGGTCAGGAAGATCCCCTGGAGTCACAAATGACAGCCCACTCCAGTCTTCTTACCTGGGGAATTTCATGGACAGAGGAGCCTGGCAGGCTATAGTCCATGAGGTCAAAAAGAGTTGGACACAACTGAACACACACACATCATCATCACATCATAGGCTGCAGTCAGGCAGGCCTTCTCTGAACCCTGCAAGAGAACGTCACAGCAAAAGCTTTGCTTACAATGCAAAGGCTGGGGTGCCTCGGGCTCCTCGAGGGGGCCTTTTTCACTTGTGAGAAACTCTGCCATTGTTTGGATTTACAGACTGCTGAAGAGTGTCGAGAGTTTCAACTGTCTCCCTGGGATATTTTTTGAAGGCACCACCTAGCAATTCTAGTTATCAGGAATCTTCATTTGTGTTCCTTTGCTTCCAGAGGAAATTTGAATATAAATGATTCACCTCCTGCCAAGAATATAAAATTATATTCCTGTATGCAAGTCTTCCCAATACTTCAACCTTTTCTGTAGAACAAAGTAGAAACTGTCCAAGGTAGGAATTACACCCTACAGTGGAGTTTTGTTGTTCAGTCACCCATTCGTGGAGGTCTTTGCAACCCTCATGAACTGCAGCATGCCAGGCCTCCCTTGCCCTCACCATCTCCTGAAATTTGCCCAAGTTCATGTCCATTGCATCAACAATGTCATCCAGCCATCACATCCTCTGATGCCCTCCTCTCCTACCCTCAGTCTCTCCCAGCATCAAGGAGTTTTCCGATGAGTCAACTGTTCACATCAGATGACCATAATACTGGAGCTTCAACTTCAGCATCAGTCCTACCAATGAGTATTCAGGGTTGATTTCCCTTGAGATTGACTGGTTTGATCTCCTTGCTGTCCAAGGGACTCTCAGGAGTCTTCTCCAGCTCCACAGTTGGAAGGCATCAATTCTTTGGTGCTCTGCCTTCTTTATAGTCCAGCTCTTACAACTGTACGTGACCACTGGGAAGACCATAGCCTTGACTATATGGCAGAGTAATATCTCCGTTTTGTTGGCAGAGTAATGTCTCTGCTTTTTAATTCATTGTCTAGGTTTGTCATAGCTTTCCTGGCAAGAAGCAATCATCTTCCGATTTCATGGCTGCAGTCACCATCCACAGTGATTTTAGAGTCCAAGAAGAGGAAATCTGTCACTACTTTCACCTTTTCCCCTTCTATTTGCCATGCAGTAATGGGGTTGGATGTCATGATCTTAGTTTTAATATTTAGTTTTAAGCTGGCTCTTTCACTCTCCTCCTTCATCCTCATCAAGAGGCTCTTCAGTTCCTCTTCGCTTTCTGCCATTAGAGTGGTAACATCCGCATATCTAGGTTATTGATATTTCTCCTAGCAATTTTGATTCAGCTTGTAACTCACCCAGCCTGGCATTTCTCATGATGTGCTCAGTGTATAGGTTAAACAAACAGGGTGACAGCAGACAGCCTTGTCATACTCCTTTCTCAATCTTGAACCAATCAGTTGTTCCATACAGGTTTCTAACTGTTGCTTCTTGACCTGCACACAGGTTTCTCAGGAGACAGGTGAGATGGTCTGGTATTCTCATCTTTTTAGGAGCTTTCCACAGTTTGTTATGATCCACACAGTCAAAGGCTTTAGCATGGTTGATGAAACAGAGGTAGATATTTTTCTGGAACTCCTTTGCTTTCTTTATGATCCAGTGAATGTTGACAATTTGATCTAGAGATCCTCTAGATCCTTGTCCCTTTCTAAACCCAGCTTGGACATCTGGAAGTTCTTGGTTCACATAATGCTGAAGCCTAACATATAAGATTTTAAGCATGACCTTACTAGCATGGGAGATGAGGTTAGAAGATTCTTTAGTACTACCCTTCTTGGGAATTAGGATGAGGATTGACCTTTTCCAGTCCTGTGGCCACGCCTGGGTCTTCCAGATTAGCTGACATATTGAATGCAGCACCTTGATGGCATCATCCTCTAGGGTTTTGAATAGCTCTACTGGAATTCCATCACATCCACTAGCTTTATTACAGCAATGCTTCCTAAGGCCCACTTGACTTCACACTCCAGAATGTCTAACTCTGACCACACCATCGTAGTAACCCAGTTCATTAAGATCTTTTTTGTATAGTTCTCTGTGTTCTTTCCATCTCTTTTTGATCTCTTCAGCATCTACTAGAGATTTTAATATGTCAGTAAATTGCCCTGTTGAGAATGCAGAATCCTGGGCTGCACTTCCAGGTAGTCGAATGCAGAAGTCAAATGCAGAAGTGAAAACTGGCATTCTATATTTTCAACAAGCTTCTGGGCAGGATCTCAGTAAGTCACACATAGGGAACCAGTACCTGACCAGGTGATCCAAGAGGAAATGCTTTGTTATACATAAATACTGTTATACATCTCCGTCCCAGGTGTGAGCCCCAAACACCCTCCAACCAAGATCAAGGAGAACTCTGCCTCCAAGACCCAGAGCCAATTCACTTCTTGACTGTTAGGCTTGTGGTCCCTACAGAAGGTCCTCTGGGCACCTAGAGTGAAAATCATGCCTGCCTCACAGGCTGTCATGGGGATGAATGGCTGGAGGACTTGGAACAGGGTGAGGCACACAGTGAGAAATCATTACACCTCAGCTGTTCTACAGCCATTACCATGGCTACTGGCATCAATAACACTGCCACCGAGAGATGGCAGGGGCCTCTTGAATCCCTCTACTGCCATACCGTGTGAAGAAGAGATCACCACTTAAGGTAGCCAAGATCCATGAAGGACAGATTATAACCGTGCACTCAGCATCAGCACCATCCTCATTTCAACTCATCTCCCAGGCGCTGGGAGGCTTTGCCAGGGTTCTCACTTCCAGCAGCCTATGCGTACCCCCCTAGCAGAGAGCCATCCTCCACTGAGAAGTTACTGTCCCTTCATCCTTCTCTGTGAGTTTCCTTCCTGCGTACACTGTAATCCCCAGATACCCCTTCTGTCATTCCAGACATGCACTGTGGTCTCTTCAATAAGCTCCCTCCTTCCAGGCATTGAGTGGCTGATGGAGGCCCTCACCAAGCACCACTTTGAGTCAAAGTGCTATGAATCTCCCCAAGACGCCGTGACTGTACTGAGCTTCAGCACACTTCTTGAAAGTTAGAGCGTTAGTCTCCTAGTCATGACTGACTCTCTTCAACCCCATGGACTGGTAGCCTGCCAATCTCCTCTGTCAGTCTCCTCCTAGGATTTCCCAGGCAAGAATAACGGAGTGGGTAGTCATTCCCTCTCCAGGGGATCTTCCCAAGCCGGGGATAGAAGCCGGGTCTCCTGCACTGCAGGCAGATTCTTTACCACCTGAGCCACCAGGGGAGCCCACACAGCACACTTCCTGATATTCCCAAAACAGTTCTTCAGAAAGAGTCAGCCTTTGTTCCAGGAAGAGAATAGCTGGTCTTACATGACCTTGAGGCTTTGTCCCAGCCTGAAAGATGATGCTGTGAAAGTGCTGCACTCAATTTGCCAGCAAATCTGGAAAACTCAGCAGTGGCCACAGGACTGGAAAAGGTCAGTTTTCATCCCAATTCCAAAGAAAGGCAATGCCAAAGAATGCTCAAACTACCGCACAATTGCACTCATCTCACATGCTAGTAAAGTACTGCTCAAAATTCTCCAAGCCAGACTTCAGCAATATGTGAACCGTGAACTCCCTGATGTTCAAGCTGGTTTTAGAAAAGGCAGAGGAACCAGAGATCAAATTGCCAACATCCACCCATCACTTCATGGGAAATAGATGGGGAAACAGTAGAAACAGTGTCAGACTTTGTTTTTTTGGGCTCCAAAATCACTGCAGATGGTGACTGCAGCCATGAAATTAAAAGGCGCTTACTCCTTGGAAGAAAAGTTATGACCAACCTAGATAGTATATTCAAAAGCAGAGACATTACTTTGCCGACTAAGGTCCGTCTAGTCAAGGCTATGGTTTTTCCTGTGGTCATGTATGGATGTGAGAGTTGGACTGTGAAGAAGGCTGAGCGCAGAAGAATTGATGCGTTTGAATTGTGGTGTTGGAGAAGACTATTGAGAGTCCGTTGGACTGCAAGGAGATCCAACCAGTCCATTCTGAAGGAGATCAACCCTGGGATTTCTTTGGAAGGAATGATGCTAAAACTGAAGCTCCAGTACTTTGGCCACCTTATGCGAAGAGTTGACTCATTGGAAAAGACCCTGATGCTGGGAGGGATTGGGGGCAGGAGGAGAAGGGGATGACCGAGGATGAGATGGCTGGATGGCATCACGGACTCAATGGACGTGGATCTGGGTGAACTCCGGGAGTTGGTGATGGACAGGGAGGCCTGGCGTGCTGCGATTCATGGGGTCACAAAGAGTCGGACACGACTGAGCGACTGAACTAAACAAGGGTAGGAGGTCTTTTTCACTGTGACAAGGTGAGCCAAGCACACAGTGGGTGCTCAGTACATATTTGTGAAATGGATGGACCTTTAGGCAGCCTCACTCCTGGGCTTCAGACTTCCCTCACAGAGGCATGTATACTCTAGAGAAATAACTAACACTGGGCCTCAGCGGTGGCTAGAATGGACAGGCTGCTGCTTCCCCAGAAACCCGCAGGGCATGGGGATTGGAAGGGATCTCTGTGTTACCCAGAGTCTTCAGGAAGGCCCACCCTGTCCTTTCTGATTTGGCCTCCCATAAAGACGCACATGGAGCATGGCCTGGCCACACCTGACCCCTTAAACCAGCTTTTTGATCCCTACATGGTGGTATTTCACATTGTATGTCCAATATCCTCCAGCTAATATAACAATTACAGATGAGCCAGATGCTACAATCAGGAATAAAATGGGTCTGGTCCAGGAACACTTTTTGCCAACTTTCCCATCACTAGGCATAGCTAAACTAAAAACGACGATTTCCTCAGTTCACAGCTGATTGCTGTTTGGAAGGCAACCAATGAGATAACACGGGGCGGGGGGCTGCTAACCTCATCAGTGATGGGGAGTGAGCACTTACTGATTCCTCAGTAGCCAACCCATCTGATAGCTAGCCATTCAGGATAAGTGGCCTCAGATTGTTTCTCCCGAGACAGGCTGGGACCTGGGACCCTTTGCTGCAGTGCTTGCACCTGGACAAACGTCTCCTCCAGCAACAGTCTTCTCCTCCTCCTCCCACGAACTATAAGGGACTGAAAATAACGGGAGGCATGCGCAGTTAGGGCAAATCACGAACAGTAAGATACGAAAAGGCCAAAACCCAACTGCCGCTTCCGTGCGCAGGGTCCTGGTCATACTCCCTGCACACAGCGCTACCCAGGGGGCAAGCCGACCAGCTAAACCGCCCCCCCAGCCCCACCCACAGACCCCTCCTGCCCTCACCCCTCTTAAGGGAGGAGCCAGCAAGGGCGCCTGCTGCTAGTTTTCTCTTCCTTGTGCAGCATGAGTCCCAGTAAAGCCCTGCCTGAATTCCTCGTCTGACCTCATCCATTTCTGCTGACTGAAGAGTCCAAGGACCCAGGTAGACAACCCTCCAGGCCCCCTGCCCCTCACCGTTAACCTTCCCAGGGATTCTGCTGGGGAGAGGGGTGAACCCTGAGGATGTCACAGAAAGAGCAACAACCCTGGTGGCCTGAGGTTTCACACGCCTCTGCCAGGTGTCTGGTGGGAGGATCTTGAGTCCCCAGAAGGACCTAGGGGCCCAGCTTTCTGGTGTGACAGAGGCCCAGCTTAAGTGTGTGCTTAAGAACCCACCACTGGTGCCTGCCTAGCTCTGTGGTGGTGGCCACTTCTCCTGTGCCTCAGTTTCCCCTTTCGTAATTAGAAAAGTAAATGAATTGATTTACAAGTGCTTTGCAGTGTTTTGCTCAGAGTAAGTGCCCTGAAGGTAGTAACCGTGATTACCAACAGGGCGCATATTTTCTCAGCATCTCTCTCTATATAACAAGCACTGCATGGGATGGTTATGAAATAACTTCTAAGGAAAGGGCAAGCTTTATCTCTCCCAAAGCACAAAACCCTCAGTTTGTTTACTACAAAATCCTGAGCTTGCTTCTTAATAGGCTGAAGGCATAACAGGGAAACTTCGGGGCAGATCATCTGGCTAGAAAGAGAGCCAGAACCTGATCACAGAAGGCTGTCCTTGGTGAGTAGCAGAACTACATTTAAATTAGAGCTAGGACATTCCCTGGTGGTCTGGTGGTTAGGGGTCTATGCTTCTGCTGCAGGGAGCGTGGTTCAATCCCTCTTGGGGGAACAAGATCCTGCATACCACACAGTGCAGCCACAAAAAAAAAAGAGAGAAAAAAAAAGCCAAGTGTGCCAGTAACATTCCTTGACTAAACAACAACTTGAGCTCGTTACTTCCCACTATGGGCCTCAGTTTTCTTATCTGTACAATGGGCAGCTTTGAGGAATGGGGTCAGGTGCGTGGGAGGAGACTCCTGCATCCAAAATTCCCTCAAGAACCTACCAGATCTGCTTCCTACAATCTCCCTCCTCATTCTCCTTCCACAACCAAAACAAGCATTGTGGTAACCATGGAACCCATCCAACACACAGAGGATTTGATTCACACCGGGAAGGAGAAAATGGTGGTTGTACCCTCACCCCAAACTGTAGGTACAAGCCAGAGTAGGGAGGAGGTGGAACAAAGAAGAGAAGTGAAGAGGAGGGAGAGGAAGGAGAAAGACTGAAAAATAATGAAAGGAAGGAGGTGGGGGAGAGGCAGAAGAAAAAAGATAAATTCCTCTATACAGCTACTGATGAGAAATTAGAATTCAATAGAGAAGGCAAACTCAAAAGCCGCATCACAAAGAATCAAATGGAAATGTAAAATACCCTTGTTTCCTCTAAAATGTGTTCTTTATTGCTCTGTGGCACTGCCGATGTGTGCTGAGTCCACTTACAGATAAGCAGGGTACATCTGCATGATTTGAATGTCACTCTGATCTTGTGAATAATAAACTGCGTGAAGTCATCCCAGAGGTTCTGAATCACTTCGCCTAGAAACCTTTACTTCATGAGCTCAGCCTCCACTCAAGGGGTTGAAATCTAGGTGCCTGTGACTTCTTGTTGCGCCGTGTCATAACTCTAAGAGGGACAAAGCAAACCATGTTCCCTTCATCAGCAGCTTTCAAACACCTCCATTCCGTGGGGGCCACCTCATCATATCAAGTAAGTTAGACCTGAGTAATGTTCCATGTTTGAATAAATCACAATCTGTTTGTCCCTTCATGTATTGATGGACATTTGATTCATTTCCAATTTGGGGCTATTATAAACAAAGCTGCTATGAACATTTGTGTACAAACCATTTTGATGATGTATGTTTTCATCTCTCTTGAGAAAAAGATATCTAAGAGCGGAAACGCAAGATCGTGAGGTTGGGGTACTTTTAACGTCACAAGGAAGTGTCAAGTTGTTCTCCAAAGTACAAATGCATCATCATACATTCCCACCAACTGTGTGCTTGTTTCTCTATATTCTCTCCATATTTACTTTTTAACTTTTTCATTAGTCATTCTAATGGGTGTGCAGTAGTATTTCACTGTGGTTTTAATTTACATTTCCAATTTGTAATTTGATTGCTAATGACAGAGTATGTTTCATTTCCCTATATATTCTTTGGTGAAATGTCTGTTCAAATACTTTTCCCATTTTTTAATTGGGTTGTCTTTTTATTATTGATTTATATAAATTTTATATATTTTAGAAATAGTTCCTTTGTCAGATATATGTATTGTGAATATTTTATGTCTATACATTTCCTTTTTAAATATTTATTATGAAATAAGACTTACAGAAAAGTTGCAATAATAGTCCAAAAAATTTTCATATACCCTTCACCTGGGACCCATAAATGTTATTTTACCAATCACCATGTCAACTTTTTCTCTCTCACACACACACACATACTAATTCTTTTTTCTGAACCATTTGGCACTAAGTAACAGAGATGTTACTTCTTTATTTCATACTTCAGTGTTTTCTAAATACAAGAACATCCTCTTACTTAATCACAGTACAATTATCAAAATCAGTAAATTAACAGTGACACACAACTATTATTAACAAATTATTATTAAACTACAGTCTTGTTCAGAATTCACTGGTTGTTTCATGACATCCTTGACAGAAAAATTGCTGGAGTCAAGGATCCAAACCAAAATCACGTTGCCTTTAATTGTCATTTATTGCTAGACTTCTTTAATCTGAAACAGTCCTCGGTCTACTTGTCTGTCTGCCCATCTGTCAGTCTATATGTTATTGAAGACCATGTAGAATTAATTTTGTAGACTATCCTCTTCATTCTCTTGATGGTATCTCTTGATTAGAAGAAACTTTTTTGTGAAGTATAATTTATTGTGTTTTTTTGTGGTTAGTAACTTTTGGTCTTGTCTAAAAAATTTTGCTTACTGCACGATCTGTTTTTTTATGCATCTGATTGCAGCTTTCATATGTAGGTCTGTCTATGATCCATCTCAAATTAAGTTTCCTGTGTAGAGTGAATAGGAATTGAGATTTGTTTTATTCATACACAGCCTGATTTTTTTCACTACATTTCTTAAAAATAAATTTCTTTTCCACACTGAATTGCCTTGGCACCTTTATCAAAAAATCAGTTGTATACACACACACACACACACACACACACACACACACACACATATGGGCTTTGAGACTGCATGAAATCTATAGATTAATATGAGGGGAAATCTTTAAATTACTGAGATTTCATAAACATATGCCATGACGTGGTATATATTTATATTTATTTAGTGATTTTTCTTAGCAGTTTTACAAGTCTTATACATAGAATAAAGAATTATGTCTATGATGCAACTGTAAATAATACTTAAAAAGTTTTAGTTTCTATTGTTTTTTGCTAGATTATATAGAAGTACAATTGAGTTTTGTATATTAACTTTGTGTCCTGCAATCTTATTAAATTTACTTATTAGTTCTAATATTTTTGAGAATTGGATTTTCTGCATACACAGTCATGCTGTCTTTGAGTAATGGCAGTTACATTCTTCTCATCTTCATGCCACATTCTGTTTTTCAGTATTATACTGGCTAGGACTTTCAGTACAGAACTGAAAGCGTTGCTTTGTTCCTGATCTCTTCAAATTTAAGGGTGATTTTATCTGTAAGCTTTTCTAACTTCTAACTGTAAGCTTTTCTAAGATGACTTTTATCAACTTGAGGAAGTTTCCTCTTATTCCTAATTTTCTGAGAGTTTTGGGTTTTATTTTGTTTTTTAACATGAATGAGTGTTGGATTTTTGTGACAGAGACCATCTGGCCTGAACGCCTAGAATACTTACTATCCAGTTAGTGTTTAAGAAAAATTTTCTGATCTTCTTCTCTAGATAAAAATATAGAAGATATCCCTATATCAGTTTGGATCTAATCAAGAGGCAGAAACCACACAATAATTTAGACAGAAGGAGATTACTATAAAGATCATTAAACTATGATAAAAGGGTAACCATGAGATATGAGAGAATCTACATGACACCCAAGGGCTGAAGGGGAGTAACCAAGGAAAGACAAACTTGGAGTGGAACCCCTCCTCCCCAAGGCTAGAATTTGGACCTTGTTGGATCTGGCATAACTGCAGGCCAATGGGTGGCAGAGAAGGTCGCTGGTTTGCATAGGCCTGAGGTGATCTGCAGTTGGACCAGCAGGAAGCAACTTTCAGAATGTAGATGGGGTAAGCCACACAGGTGTGCAAAGAAATTGAGGGCACTGGTGTGAGGAGGAGACCTAGAGCTCTGATGCTTGTGTCAGAGGGTTGTGGCACCAAAAGTCCCAGGAGACAAATCTGGGGGGTGAGGGCATCGGGAAGCAGATGGAGTTGGAGCAGCAGTACAGGCAGGATGGGCTGGGGCACTAGGTGTCCATGCTGAGAGAGCTGCAGGAAGGCAGCCACCAGGCAGGACTGGGGCTGAGACACCATCAGGGAGCCCTGTGGTTTAGGCATAAGTGGGGGTGGGGTGGGGATGGAGCAGAGACCGCTGGTCATTCTCACACCCTCTCTGCTGACCAGTGGTGCAGCTGCCAGAAGTGGCAGAAGAGTCCCTTCCTGCTTCCTCTACGGAGTCAGCTTGACATCTGCATTCTGCACAAAACAAATGCCTAATATTACACTGAGAAGCAGGTAATGCTGCGGAGCTGAGAGCTAATGAATTTGTAACTGACATAGCATGGTTGAAGAATCCTGAACAATGGTGGGGGTATCCTGGACAATCATGTGTTTGTCCCCTCAATAGTCTATTAGAGGATCTTGGAATAAGAGAAGTAGGTGGCTTTAAAAATTTTTTTAATAGATGAAGAACCTGAGTTCCACATTCTTGAAGTTTCAAAGATTTTTAAGTAAAATTCTTGACTATATGTCAGAACAAGTCCAGTGGTATTAAAAAGTTAATATTAAGTATAAAAACATGTAAAACCATCAAAAAGAGTAGGCAAAATATATGTAGTGGAATTATGTATTCTAGGATTTCAGTGAATTGAATGAATCTCAGTGGGAAATGTTTTGTAAGTCTATAAAATAAATATTATAACTCAAAGGCAAGCCAATTGTGAGAAATATTTTCATCAAATAAACCAGAGAGAGGATTCTCTCAGTATTACACAAAAAGCTCATAAAAATTGAAAGGAAAGCACCAACTTTAATGTAAATGGGCCAAGAACACAAATCGATAACTCACCAAGAGGAAACACAAGTAATAAACCGACATGAAAAAATGTTCAACTTTACTACATCTTACTGTGATGCAAATTAAAACTATACTAGGGTAGAGTTTATGCATGAAATCTGAAAAATAGAATACGGGTGAAAAAATGGTGGAACTGGTAAATGATTTTTAGCAATAGAAATTGCTAAAACTTCTCTTGGATTCAGATGTTTACATCTCTGGAGTAATCGTACTTCTGGGAACATAACCTAAGGAAATAATTACCAAAAATAGGAAAAGATTCTATGCATGTGCTTATGGCCATCATTTAAAAGACTGAAAAATGGGGAATAATTTAAATGTACATAAAAAGATCAGTAAGTGTGTAAATCATTCTATTGATTATGTAATTCATTTGGCCATGATCATGGCCAGTGATAAACGGTTTGGCCGTGACAGAAAAGCATTGGAAACTAAAAAGCAAGCTGGGCTATTCCTCAAGATAATTAAAAGTCGGATAACAAAATTGTATTTACACGTTATTATGACTGTAAAAGAGAACATGTGTATTTGAAGAAAAACTAGAACATAACAAAATGTGGAATTGATTTACTAAACTGGTTTTAAAGTTCATTATAATGCGATTGGGCAATGCTTATCTTTTGGGCTGTGCCACTGCTTTTGCCCAGGCTCTCTAGTTGTGGTGAGCAAGGGCCACTCTTCGTCATGATGCACAGGCCTCTCACCGCAGCGGCTGCTCTTGTTGCAGAGCACGGGCTCATGGGCTTCAGTAGTTGCCACGTAGACTCAAGAGTTGCAGTTCCTGGGCTCTAGAGCACAGGCTCGGTAGTTGTGGTGCATGGGCTTAGTTGCTCTGCAGGGCATGTGGGATCCTCCCAGACCAGGGATAGAACCTATGTTGCCTGCACTGGCAGGTGGATTCCTTACCACTGTGCCATCGGGGAAGTTTGGTTGTGGAACGCTTTTTAAACTGTGGTAACCAAAATGAAAATAATCCAGGTAGGTTTACATGAGAAGCTCTAAGCAAGCCTCACCTCTTTTCTAGAATGCTCAAACTACTGCACAATTGCACTCATCTCACATGCTAGTAAAGTAATGCTCAAAATTCTCCAAGCCAGGCTTCAGCAATACATGAACCGTGAACTCCAGATGTTCAAGCTGGTTTTAGAAAAAGCAGAGGAACCAGAGATCAAATTGCCAACATCCGCTGGATCACCAAAAAAGCAAGAGAGTTCCAGAAAAACATCTATTTCTGCCTTATTGACTATGCCAAAGCCTTTGACTGTGTGGATCACAATAAACTGTGGAAAACACTTCAAGAGATGGGAATACCAGACCACCTGACCTGCCTCTTGAGAAACCTATATGCAGGTCAGGAAGCAACAGTTAGAACTGGACATGGAACAACAGACTGGTTCCAAATAGGAAAAAGAATACATCAAGGCTGTATATTGTCACTCTGCTTATTTAACTTATATGCAGAGTACATCATGAGAAACGCTGGACTGGAAGAAACACAAGCTGGAATCAAGATTGCCGGGAGAAATATCAATAACCTGAGATATGCAGATGACACCACCCTTATGGCAGAAAGTGAAGAAGAACTCAAAACCTCTTGATGAAAGTGAAAGAGGAGAGTGAAAAAGCTGGCTTAAAGCTCAACATTCAGAAAACGAAGATCATGGCATCCGGTCCCATCACTTCATGGGAACTGGATGGGAAACCAGTGGAAACAGTTTCAGACTTTCTGGGGGGGGGGGGGCTCCAAAATCACTGCAGATGGTGATTGCAGCCATGAAATTAAAAGATGCTTACTCCTTGGAAGGAAAGTTATGACCAACCTAGATAGCATATTCAAAAGCAGAAACATTACTTTGCCAACAAAGGTCCGTCTAGTCAAGGCTGATTTTTCCAGTAGTCATGTATGGATGTGAGAGTTGGATTGTGAAGAAAGCCGAGTGCCGAAGAATTGATGCTTTTGAACTGTGGTGTTGGAGAAGACTCTTGAGAGTCCCTTGGCCTGCAAGGAGATCCAACCAGTCCATCCTAAAGGAGATCAGTCCTGGGTGTTCATTGGAAGGACTGATGTTGAAGCTGAAACTCCAGTTCTTTGGCCACCTCATGAGTAGAGTTGACTCATTAGAAAAGACTCTGATGCTGGGAGGGATCAGGGGCAGGAGGAGAAGGGGACAACAGAGGATGAGATGGCTGGATGGCATCATTGACTCAATCAATGTACATGAGTTTGGGTGGACTCCGGGAGTTGGTGATGGACAGGGAGGCCTGGCATGCTGCGATTCATGGGGTCGCAAAGAGTTGGACACGACTGAGCGACTGAACTGAACTGAACTTCTCTATTAAGTCATCATTCTCCTTAACTTTTGCTAATTCTGTAGAAATACATCATCCCGAGGCTTCGCATCATATTAAATGAGGTCTGCGAAGACGTCTCGTCTTCTGTACTGGGACAGCTGACTTTTTAGGACCCTGATACAGAACATTATCCTTGTTCCTGTTACTTTTTTTTTTCTTGGTCTGTATTTTCAGCCCATCACTGAAAGCTCTCAAGCATTTTTTGGATCCGGATTTACACTCCTTATTTGCCATATTTCCTGAAAGCATGTTAGCCATACACTCCATCTATACTGAAATGTACAGGACACTTCCTTGTGTTTCCCCCAGGCCCTGATGAGAATTGGTCCTGAGCAGTACTGAGCCCCAGGGTGACTCACATCTATTAATGAGAGCCTGTGATGGCATTCATGCTGCAGTCCACTCAAGCAGCCTTGCATTCGGTACACATTTGTCAGCTTTTACAATCACAAAAGTAATTGTCCTTCCATTTGGGTGGAAAAGGAAGATTTTAATCTTAGAGGAACATTCAAGTGGTTTTCCCAGGCCAGGACCAGGCGTGGCTGCAATGGGGGCCAAGTTTGCCCCCAGTATTGAGTGTCTATCATCTGGCCCTGGCCCCCTCTGATAGCACCCGCCACCCCCGTGCCCCCCCGCCACCGTGATATCCACACCATGCACCCTCACTGGTTTCCAGCATCATTAAATGCTCTCCTCAATCTTATCAGAACTTTTTATTTGATTCTTTATCCACCACATTCTAGCACCTGGAGTTACTGGCATTTTAAAAAGAACCAAAGTTTCCTTCTCTCCACACCCTCTCCAACATTTATTGCTTGCAGACTTTTAGATCGCAGCCATTCTAACTGGTGTGAAATGGTACATCATTGTGGTCTTGATTTGCATTGGGAAGTGGTTGGGGGTGGTTGGTTCAGGATTGGGAACTCATGTACACCCGAGACAGATTCATGTCAATGTATGGCAAAACCAATACAGTATTGTAAAGTAAAATAAAGTAAAAAAAAAAAAAAAGAACCAAAGTTTGAAAATAAAAGGATGAAATTCTGAGAGTGGACTTGCAGGCATTGGTGGTCAGACACAGGAGATTTGTACAGAGTGAGAAGGCTCCCACCCACATAGGCCTTTTCGGCAGCCCCTACCTGTCCACTGCCTGCAAGGCTGACCTGAAGGGGGCGGCTCCCAGGACAAGAGCTTAGATCCACAGCACCAGGGACCTCCTCGGGCTCTTAATGACATTTGGATAAAATTCATAACTCCACATTTCATTATTTTCCTTCTATTCTTCCAACTGCCAGGTAGGTGAGGGAAACAGAGGTCGTCTTCTTCATGGTCTGAGAAGGAAGCAGGCAAAGTGGGCCTTAAAACTAAACACAATTGCCTCTCCCTGCCTCAGGCATTTTTCCCCCAGATGATTTTACACTGACTAGGAGAATTTTTGCTGGGGAAACTGATGCATCATTGCCTCTCCTGTGAACCTTGTCTGCTTCTGTGTAAGTATTTGATTTCCCAAAAGCCACTCCTACAAATTGCCTTATCATTCACCAAGGATCTAGGCCATCTGCCAGGGCTGGCTGACACCTTCCCCTTACTGATAAGTGGGCTTATCTGTTTGCATCTCTACTTCTAATCTGATAGTGTGGCTTATCTGCTTATCAGATTGTGTGTTCTTTAACATAACAACACCATGTGGCCCCCAGCAGAATCAGCTGCCTTGTTGCCCACCTTTGGGCACAAATTATGTGCCTTTCAACCTGTAATTATCAGGTTCCCAGGATATCTGAAGTGTTTGGACTGGGAAGATCTTACATAATTAGAATAGCAAAAATTTAGTTCCTCTTCCCAGTTTTTTAAAATGAAAGTACATCATACGCATACAGAATAAATAACAAATTGTACATATACAGAGTAAAACTGAAAGACCTACGGCTACAAGCAACATCATCACTGAATCTTAATATTGGTTGGAAAAAAAAAATCCCAGAAGACTATATAGACTATAATGACACCATTTCTAAATTTTAAAACAATTAAAACTAAATATCACTGTTGTTCAGTTGCTTAGTTGTGTCCAAGAGTCTTTGCTATCCCTTGGACTGCAGCACGCCAGGCCTCCCTGTCCTTCACTATCTCCTGGAGTTTGCTCAAACTCATGTCCATTGAGTCAGTGATACCATCCAACCATCTCATCCTCTGTCGCCCCCTTCTCTTCCTGCCCTCAATCCTCCCCAGTATCTGGGTCTTTTCCATATCACTGGGGAGTCCCCTAAGCCACACTTATTCAGGCTCATGTTCTAACTCAATCCTTCTGGGCATGACGAGTATTTATCCTTTCATTTCTCTGGCACTGAAATCACAGGTGAACAGAACTGGTCTCCTAGCTTCCCTGGGGCCAGGCTTCCTCAGCTCCCAAAGGCCGAGTTCCACACTTTCCCCTACAGGCCCCTTCTCATTGCTTCAATGAGTCCTGACTGAGACTGAAACAACACAGGATCCAGCCGGTCTTCCCTCCTCCCAATCTCACCTGCCGCATCAGAATAAGGAAGTAGCGTCTTCTCCATCATGCCCTCTGCACTGTGGCCTTCCTCTTCTGGCGCAAGGTTTTGGGTTTCTGGTGATCCCTATGCTGGGTCTCTGGATCCCATGGACCTGTGAGGACATGCCACTGGCTCCTTGGGGATTGCCTGGTGCTGATTGTGTCCCGCTCTTGACAAAGATGCCATCCATGCACACCGTCTTGTACCTCAGATGAAGCTTAAGCAATAGGACAGATCCCCAGATGCCACCGCACTCAGTGTGTCTTTGGCCAAGTCTGGACCCTCTATCCTGGCAGCCAAAGATCTTGCTCCTAGGCGTCTTTCCAGGCAAATTCACAGAGACATTTTCTGTGGGCTCTTTCTGCTCATTCCCAGTCTCAGTTCATCTGTTTCCATCTTTCAGGTGCCAAAAGTTCTTCAGTAATAATTATCGACACCCACATAATGCCCTATTGCCCAATTATGTGCTCAGTCCTATAGTAGTTGGTCTACTTTCTTTCATCAGATTCAGTGCGCTTCTCCAGCTTATGATCAAATTTTGTAAGATCTTGTTTTCCCCTTCAGATCTTAGAAATGGTCTGCATCTCAAAAACAAAGTTCAAAAGAATTTTTCATATTATGCCTCAAAAATTGTCTCCTGATAGCTACTACTACTACTTTCTCCAAAATCAGCATTCAAGACTCTTTAAAAGCTCTAAAATATTTCTGGGCCACAGAGGATAACCACCTGCTTCCTGTCTTCCCCGAGGACAAGCCAACAGGAAACAGCTCTTACTTGTTTGGTAAATCACAGGGATTAGAAGAAATGCAGCATTTCTCAGTAATAAGGACCATAAAAAAAAAATTGCCCAGGGGAAATGATGTATGTTGGAGACTGTGGGCTAAGGAGACCATGGTCTCGTGCATTGTTTTTCTCTCTTGTGGTAAATTCAAGTTTCTTCCAAGAGCCCAAATAACCGAACAAAAACTCTCTTCTCCGTCTTCTGTGGCTTCAGCTTTGTTTTATTGATTCACCATTTCCATTCATTTGTTTTCCTATAACCAGAATCCTTCGAATCTGAACAATTTAGCCTGACTTTTCAAAGTTTTTTTTTTCTAGGCTTTGTGTCCCTTCTGTAAGATAAATGTGTGTACATATGTCTCATTCGTTATTTCTCCAGTGAATGGGATACACTTCATCTCTCCCTTCAATCTGCACGAACTTGAAAGCTTGTCCTCTGAAGACAGTTTGCTCCTTGAATAGACAGTTTGATAGGTATGTTCAGGAAATGCCAGGTGCCAGTTCAAGTCCTGAGAAGCCTCTGGTTTTCAGGCTCCTGAGGGGGATCTGCTCCTTCAGAGTTTCTTCCTGTAAGGGTGTTAATTTATGGGAACCTGGAATCCAGAGGCTTCTTGTCCCAGACAAGAAAGCTGGACTCCTCCTGAGACCTGTTCATCCAGAACCGGAGAGTGAACAGGAGGTGAGATTAGGTTTTTATCCTTGATATGTGTGTGTCAGATATATGCCTTCTGTGGAGAAAGGGAGTTTGCAGAAATGTGGAGGCTTTGCTATAAGGTTTTTTCTTCAAAAAGATTTTAAGCACCTTTGGCCTCCATAGTGAGCAATTAATACCAGCTGGATTGGTAGGTTTTAATTTTTAGTTCAGGGAATCTGTGTTGTCTGGTGTGATAGAAGGAAACCACAACTCTGCAAGAAGAATACACCATATCCCCAAGAGACATTTGTTTCTAAAACTCTTCCCCCTAAGACTGTAAATGAGTTTAAGGGGATATATAGTCCCACCTTTAAACTTCAAACTCCCAGATCTCTGCTGTGTCCTCATGCGGTGTGAATTATACTACCAGTTTTAAAACAAAATCCCAAGAAGGAGTCCAAGGAGGCTGTTCGCGGTTAGGAGGGAGTCCAGATTTGACAGACGGACTTTGCTGCTTGCTTGCTCCTGGCTCGCGCCTCTTGTCTCGGAGGGCACGGCTTCGGTCTCTTCCGGGACCGCCTTTGAGGCTCCAGAGCCTCACCTGACTTTCCCAGAGAGAGGGAGGCAACCGGCTCCTTCCGCTGCCCGCAGAAGAAGGTCCGGGGGCTGGAGCGTGTGGGAGCGAGCAAGGCAGGCGCTGCTGTCCAGAGCGAAGAGGAGACGCTCCTCCAGGCACAGGCGCGCTGCGGAGAGCTCAAACTTTGGTGGGGTAAGGAATTTAGGGGCTCTTGAGCTGTGGTTCTTGGGGCGCTGGGAGGTGCGCGGGAGACGCAGACTCCAGTGTGAAAGTGGATTAAAGATATGCGCTCAAGGGACTAGGGTCGCGAGGCCCTCGGGTGGGCGCGGCGCTGTCCGCAGCCCCCGGTGCTGAAACAGGGGAGAAAGGGGCAGAAGCAAGGGCCAGCTCTGCTCCCACCCCGGCACACACATCCTTTCAGCAGCAATCAAAGGACTGGAGGCGGTCCCTGCTTCCTAAATCTATCGCACCCCCTTCTACTCACGTCCCGCAGCCGCCGCGCTGGGCCAAGTCAGGCTGAGCCGTCGAGGCTGGAGGCAGA
This sequence comes from Aepyceros melampus, assembly GCA_006408695.1. Classification (NCBI taxonomy): domain Eukaryota; kingdom Metazoa; phylum Chordata; class Mammalia; order Artiodactyla; family Bovidae; genus Aepyceros; species Aepyceros melampus. The sequence goes on from SJXQ01013203.1 coordinate 114,804, forward strand.
AGAAGTTGGGCTCCTTCAACAAAAGGATGCCCCTGGCACCACCCCAAGACACCTCCCCAAGATCCCGGGTACCCAGACGCCCCGCCTTCACGGCCGCCCGTCCTAGAAGAGGCTCTTGGCCGCCTCTTTCCCCGGGCTCCAGATCGGGGTCCCGCGCAGAGTCTCCCCGAGTGTGGGCGGCTCCTGAGGAAGTTGTGACCACGACTTGGAGAGAGCAGGAGCCAAGGGGAACGCGGACGGGGGTCGGGGGACTGCCTCTGCTGGACCCTATTCAGCCTTGAGGATCTGGAGACAGGTGGGCTGAGGAAGAGGCAAAGAATTAAAATTCTCTGGGAGAGTTGAGCAGTCACTTTTGTTTTTTAATGATAAAATCATAATCCGAGATCTTGGCTGCTCCTGCCTTAGGGGCTTAGCGTTTAGGAGCAAGAAGGGGCGAGGTGGGGGGGGCCCTCTGATTCTTAGCAAACCCCTAAGCGGATAATCACACGGCTCTCTGTCCTCGTCCTCAGACTTTTCTCTCCAGCTCAGCCGCCGCCCCCACTCCCAATCCTCGAGGGGCGCGGCCAGCAACCCCTTGCGCTCCAGCCTTTCCGGGCAAGGGCTGGATGACTGCAGGAAGGGCCGATTCCTTCTCCTCTCCGTGTAATCCCCCAATTCACAGCTGCCTTATTTTATGCTGTTGTTGAGACTTTAAACGTTGCATTCTGAAGTGGGTATCCCTAGTTAGACCCGGGATGTGGCAGAGGATGACGAGGGCAGCAGCAAAGAAAACCCCGAACCCGGGTCTGTGGTCTCCGCGGCGCTGGACCGGGTGCCCGGGACAGGCATTTCGCTTGCTCAGGGCTCCTTGCGAGGGATTCCGCCTGCACAACTCCTCATCTGGAAACCTGACAGCGTGATAGTGGGCTCTCCTCTCCAGATCTTCCAGAGGGGCGAAGCTGGGGTCGGCACCTTCCCTGGTACCTCCAATTCTGGGGCAGTAGCTCCAGACCTGGATTCAGGCTCTCTCCGGGAGAGTTCAGTCTCTCTGGACCTGTCCTCCAGCCTACCAACCTGCACACCCAAGCGAGCACACACACTTGCATTCATAAAAATTCGCAGCTGATATCGTTGTCTAGGCATGGGGTGACATACTTAAGTGAGAAATCACTGGATGGGGCGCTGGAAAGTCAGGCCGGGAGAAGGGAGGAGACTGCCGTCACAGCCACTAGCTCTAAGCTTGTACGCCCAAGTTTCGGATTCTTGAAAATTCTGCTGGGTCAGGGAAGCGCGTTAGGATTTCACTGAACTAGTGGGAGAATTAAAGCATGTGGCGCCTCTGTTCTGTCATAAATGGAGCCCTCGATGGGCGCTGGATGCCAGGAGAGGGTCACTGGATGCTCTTTGGGTGACTAGTTCTGCAAGATCTCAGTCACTTTAGCACGGACTTTGGCCAGGACTGCCTGTGCCTCTCGCCTTTGATGCTCCTGTGCTTAACGCGTTTCCTGTCCTCATTCACTATCTGCCCGCGGTTGCAGCGTCTTGGCCATAATGGGGTTGCCATGACGACCAATTTCCCATCTCCTTGGTACCCCGGAGGTAAACAGTTGGAAGCTGCAGAGGTTCTAGAGTAGTAGCTCCCCGGATCCTGCACAGCCTGAGGGTTTCCTGCAGTTGTGAAAGAGGGATGGCAATGATCAGGCGCCGGCGCTCCCCCTCCCCCCCTCCCCCCGCCACACTGCCTAGCAGCCTGTTCACCTGAA